>BQNB010012056.1:1314-39119 GCA_026074375.1 Tanacetum coccineum
GATTAAGGATGGTTGATATATGTTCCTAAGGTTTGTAATAAGAAGTTTCATTAGGATTTAGCAATTGGTTTGGGTTAAAATGGGTTAAAATCACAATTAGGGCATAATTAGGGTTTTCTGGATTTATTTCTTGTATAATTGAAGTTGAATGATGAAATGATTATGGAATATGATTGATAATGTTGTAAATTAAGTTATTACAACTTATTTGAGTATTGGTTTAGGTTTACAATGGATAAAAATGAAGAAACGGGTCATAGTTTAGAAACTAACTCAGTTTTAGGGTTTAGGGTTTTGAATTAGGGTTTTGAATGTAGAAATAGATATGAAAGCTTATGAATGGAATAATTAGGGTTTACATATTGTATATTGAGTGTAGTAGCTTGTACACAAGTGATGGTGAAGAAATTAGAATGAAAACGGAGGTAAAACGGCTATTTTGGATATCGTGCATTAATGACTTGTATATTGTGCTTTGAAAGCTTGTACTTGACTTGTAGGGAGTTTATATTTCAAATGAAATGTTATATTACTTGTACATATGCTTTAGTAGCTTGTACATTCACTTTAGATATTAAATCTTCATAGAATTAGGGTTTAGAGGTATACGATAACGGTTTAAAGCCCGTTTTGATATAACGTTGCGAATGGTACATTATAGGAATAATGTACTTTGTAATAAGGATATTAAGATATTGACTTGACATTTTATGATATTTGCTTGACATATATGAAGACAGGATTGCCATAGATAGGTTGCGTGAGCTCATCTACTTTAGTTATGTAAGTTACATGACATACTAAGATATTGACAATGCAAGTAATGTAATAAAGCAAAAAATTTCCCCGTATAATTGTGATCATAGTAAAATAGGTTGATGAAAATTCTTGGGTTGTTATAACTTCTGTCCTTGGCCATTTATTTCATCAACTCAGCTCTTATTTCAGCAATGTTGTCCCTACTTCTAGGCATTTCATCAATCCCTATGAACCTTATTTTTGTGTAAGTTTGTAGGTTCCATGATCATTCATACGAATCCTTAACAATGAAGTGTAGAATCAAGATGCATCAAATTAAGAACTCTATTGATGATTGAAAGAAAACCTTGTGGTGGCTAGAAACCCTCACAATAATGACTAGCTAAATTATCTCTAAAAAATGTCTAACCTAATTTTTGACTAAACTAGGAGTATTTATACTAATAAAAAGATTAGCCTAGGAGGCTTTTGAGCTTTGATGGGCTTTTTCATTAATGGCCCATTTCAATAAGATGATCATAAATCGTTTTACCTAAGCATAAAAACATAATATCGAAACGGTAATGTGTAGAAAATGATATGATCATGAAAGGTAAGAAAATATTGAGATGTTAATTGTACTGACGCCTATATAGTCGAGGATGATAATTTATGTTTCAAAGGTATGAGGAGAGTATTCAGAGTTGAACATAATAGAATTGATAAACGATGCCGAATTTTGATATCATCAGATAACAAGATGTAATGGAATCATTACTTTATTATTTCATGGATAACTTTACATATGAAACTCTAAAAGATTTGATACTTATGATACGTATCTCGTAGTAGGATTCTAGAATAAAACAATAAACGACAAGGATCGTAGCTTGATGATTGGGGTTTTCAGATTGAAGAAGATTTTGATGAAATTTGAATATCCTTGAGAGTTGTTTCTAGGGTAGAAATCCTAAAGTGAACAAAAGTAAGCTTGTCTCTAAGTATGTGGACACTTGAGGATTGCCAGCGTGTCATTCCCTTGATGTGACGTTTGTGCTTCTTTTGTGAGAGTTTTAGTACAAAAACCCACTTAAATTTGTGCTTCTTCATTGATTACGTGGCCTTTGAGCTTGAGCTAGGATAAGTATCCCCTTGATTAGACTAATTTGTCCTTGCATTTGTGCTTGAGCTTCCTTGAATTGACCAACGCACCCTTTAATTTCTATTTGCCCCTTGATTTACCATGGAGGTGAAATGAAGAAGACGGGTGAATAGTAAATGTGTTTCCCGCCCCTACTTCGACAGTTAAAACTGTTGAATCTTTGGGAAGTTTACACAAATGGCCCATCTCTTTCTTTCCTCTCTTTCAAGTTATAAAGAACTTTCGGAAATTGCAAGATTGGCCCTTGTAGATGAAAATTGGCTAAGGCTTTGGGCTTTGGGGCTTCGGCTTTGTACTCTTCTGATTCTCGTGTCCGGGCTTGCTCGTTTTTGATTGTTTTCTTGATATTTTTGACTTATCCGCACCTGCACACACAAAACACAAATACAAGCATATTTTTGCCATTTTTGGTCTGTTTTGGGTTTAATTGGGGTATTTTAGGTATAAATGGATATGTGTATTTTACACTTATCACATATCTAGTTCAACGATCAATCTTTTAAAAGTTGGCCCATCCAGGGGCTTGGTGAAGATATCAGCAAGTTGATATGGAGTGGGAATGAAATGTAATTCAATGTCCCCTTTTAGAATATGATCTCTGATAAAATGGTATCTCATATCAATATGCTTTGTTCTTGAGTGCAAAAATGGATTGTTCAAAATTGCAATAACACTTATGTTATCGCAAAATATGGGTTCCTTTTCATATATGATGTCGTAGTTAGTGTGTTAACTTTTCATCCATAGTATGTTGGCACAACATCCAGTAGCAGCTACATATTTAACTTTAGCTAAGGACATAGCTACAGATTGCTGCTTTTTAGCACTCCAGCACACAAGTTTGCCTCCTAGCAACTAACAGGCACTTGAAGTGCTTTTATAGTCTATGTTGCATCTAACATAGTCATAGTATGAGTATCCTTTTAGGTAAAAACCTGAACATTTTAGATACCAAAGACCAAGACTGGGAGTACCTTTTAGGTACCTGAAAATTCTCTTAACAGCAATAAGGTGGGATTCCTTAGGATTTGCTTGATATCTTGCACAGAGACACGTTGAGAATTGGATGTCAGGTTTGCTTACAGTTAGGTACATTAGTGATCCAATCATATCTCTATACTGAGTCTCATTTACAGCTTTTCCATTGAGATCAGGTCCTAACTTGTTAGGGGGTACCATTGGAGTTTTCACTGATGAACCATTTATGTCATACTTTTTTAGCAGATCCTTAACATATTTTTCTTAGTTGATTGAAATGCCTCTTTTAGATTATTTGATTTGAAATCCAAGGAAATAGGCGAGGACACCCATCATGCTAATTTCGTATCTTTGAGTCTTCAGTTTATCAAACTGTTTGCATAATTTTGTGCTAGTGGACCCAAAGATAATGTCATCAACATAGATTTGCACCAAAATCACATCAGTTTGAGTTTTGTAGACAAACAAAGTGTTGTCTATCGTACCTCTTACAAACTTGTGTTCAGTGAGATAGGTTGAGAGAGTTTCATACCATGCTCTTAGAGCTGGTTTAAGTACATAAAGGGCTATGTCCAATTTGCACACATCATTGGGAAACTCACTGCTCTCGAAACCTGAAGGTTGTTTAACATAAACTTCTTCTTTAACTTTACCATTGAGAAATGCACTCTTGACATCCATTTGATAAACTATGAAGTTCATGTAAGTGGCAAAGGCAAGAAAGATCATAATTGCTTCAAGTATTGCAACAGGAGCAAAGGTTTCATCATAGTCTATGCCTTGTTGCTAATTGTAGCCTTGAGCTACAAGTCTTGCCTTATTTTTGATGGCAATTCCAGTTTCATCCTTTTTGTTCTTGAATACCCATTTTGAGCCAATTATGGTTTTACCATAAGGTGCAGGAACTAATGTCCAGACTTTTTTTCTAGCAAATTAGTTTAGTTCATCTTGTATGGCATCAACCCATCTAGGATGCTGTAGTGCCTCAGAGACCTTTTTAGGTTCTTCTTCATAGAGAAAATCTACAAAGAGACATTCATGAGCTGAAGTAGCACTAAGTTCTTTGGCCATGGCTCTTGTGAGCATTCTAGCTCCTAGATTACCAATGATATTGGCCAGCTTAATATGTTTGTCCTGAGACCATCTATCTTGAGGAGCTGGAGTGACCATGGATGGAATGGATAAGGAGGAATTAGGGATTGGAATTGTATTCTGTACTAAAGTATCCTCTACACTTAGAGAGGATAAGTGTTAAGAGATCTGAATGTCTTTTGTTTTGGGGAGATTATCAATGATTTGTTCATCATTGGTGTGATTGGAATGTTCAGACTGATCATCATTTAAGATTTCGTTAGTTTGTACAGATTGATCATTTTGATTAGTTTGACCATTGTGGTCAGATGAAACATCAATTTCAAGAACAACTAGTTTAGGAAAATCATAGGGTTCTATGAAGGTCACATCATTGTTGTTTGTTTGATACCTTTGAGAAGGGTCATAAGGATGAAGATTATCATCAAGTGGATATCTTTCAGTTTCAACAATGTTAATGTCATCAACTGAAGGTTTTGAGAATTTGATAGCATTAGGGCTTTCATCAAATGTAATGTGATATGTTTCTTCAATTTGTTGTCTTCTTGTGTTGAATACTCTGAAGGCCTTGGAAACAAGTGAGTATCCAAGAAGATAACCATCATCAACTTTTTCATCAAACTTTTCTAAGTGATCTTTATGATTATGGATGTAAACTGGACATCCAAAGACATAAAGAAAGTTAATATTTAGGATTCTCTTATGAAAAATTTCATAAGGAGTTTTGAGATGTCTTTTCACAATGGTGGATCTATTTTGAGAGTAGCATGCACTGGCTACAGCTTTAGTCCAGTATTGTTTTGAGAAGACAGATCCTGAAAGCATTGTTCTTGCAACTTCTATGAGGGTTCTATTTTTCCTTTCAGCAACACCATTTTATTTAAGTGTGTAAAGAGAGGAATTTTTTTGAGAAATCCCTTTTTCATTACAAAAGTTGACAAGGATGCTATTTCTAAATTTAGTATTGTTAGTTTTGAGTTGTTTGACTTTGATGTCATTTTGATTTTCAACTCTTTTGATGAAGAACATGATGGTTTCAGGTGCTTGACTTTTCTTCTTTAAGAAGTATACCCAAGTGTACCTTGAGTACTCATCAACAATGACAAGGGTATACTTCCCATGAAAGACTTTGACTAGTCCAAGATGTATATAAGGCAAGTAGCTAGTAAAAACACACACACACGCACTCTCATTTCTAAAAGTGAAAACTCACAAAACCTCTCTTGTTCTCCCCCTCCTAGCCACGGCATACCATAAACAACCATAAACCATCCATAAAATTTGGTTACTACACATATAAGCATTCACACTGAACACCCCCAAAAATCAGGACAAGCAGCGGAAATGTTAACATAGGGGTCTATTATGGGCACAAAAAAACACACGTCACGGAAAACGACCTTAAAATGGGACGTTTTAATAAAGTTCATATTCTATGTAATAAAAGATCAGTGTTGCACAGGTTTTCATTTATAATGTATTTAGGAAAACATTGTAAAACGTTTGTCAAATAGTACTCAAGTTATTAAAGCCTTCAAAAATATTTGTATCCGCGCGACTCGAATGCTCCAAATGCTCAGCTAGCAATATATTAACATGAGAAAATACATGCAAAATGTCAACAATAATGTTGGTGAATTCATAGGTTTAAGTAAAAGCAGTGTTGAAATAATTTAAGAAATATTTCAGAAGAAAAGTAGCGTTACAACTTTAAAAGTGTTATTCCGAAATTCATCCAAATCCAAGTAGTGATCATCAATTCATGAAGTATTTAATAGTGACAACAAGATCGAAGTACATGGTGGTACTAAGTATACATATTCCGAAGTCCAAACAAGTAATGTAGTACAAAGAGAAACACATTAATCCAAGCTCTAAGTATATATTTTGCATAAGCTCATGACACCGAAGCCTTAACTAGATTTGTGCCCCAATCAGAAAAATAGGATGCTTGCCAACACCTAACAATCTCTCAATGTTAAATGCACCGATCAAAACTAATGACCCATAAGCGGTGGTGGTTGTTAGTACCCGAATGATCGATCCATACACCAGCGCTCACTATAATAGCAATTAACGGTTCATGATAATAGGGACTTCACGGCAATAAGGTAACTTAGGCATTAATAATCAGGCAGTAATCTGGATAGCATACACTTTGAAAAACACTTGTGTCCAATAGTAAAACAAGCAATGTAATTCACCCCGTAGATTTTGTAAAACAATTGTAAAAAAAGGGGGCTATGAACTCACAAAGTATTGAAAGGTAATTATGCTGTAGTAAAATATACAAGTTTATAAAAGAGCATGTATTCCCCTCGCGAGTTTATAAAACATTAAAAAGATTGAAATGCGAGACTATGAACTCAAACCCCCCCCCCCCCCCCCCCCCCCCCCCCCCCACCCCCCCCCCCCCCCCCCCCCCCCCCCCACCCCCCCCCCCCATTATGCCAATATGATATAGATAGCGAGATATAACCATCGAGAGACCGAGAAATGGTAACGAGAAATAAAGCGTCGAGAGGCCGAGTAAAACTCTAAAAGCAACCTAAAAATAATGTCGCGGCTTAGCATTTATAAATATTACACAAATAGATATAAATAAGTTCTTTTTATAAAGATTATAACATTGTAGTTAGAATATAAAATTTTATAAACATTAGGGACTAGTTTTTAAAAGCTTTAAAACAAACAAGGGTCAAAAGTATTACTTTTAAAAATCTATAGCATTTTTTTTTCAAGCTTTATAAATCAAGGACTAGAAATGTAAATTGCATTTTCAATGCATGAAAATGACGTGACTACTACTACTAGTTCTTTCTCATAATTCATTCCAATATTTATTTGTTCTTCATTGTCATATTCCATCCGATTATTATCTCTTGATAATTCATTTTCAAGCTAAACCATGCGACTTCGATTACAATCATTAGTAATCTTCGATTTGGGTTACTATTATGTAATTGATATGCAAGTAATTTATGGCTCAAGTGATACCTTAGCTCCACGCGGAAATACGAGTGAATCGGAGTCGTAATGCACGAGTATAATACCGACACGAAATGAATACTAGCAAAGTTAATCTACCCGACTTGAACCAAAACACGAACTCGAACCCGCGGCTAACGAACCATGTACATAACATCTAGGCGTGGCCCAACTATCCCGAGTCACACACTATAACCTTCCCGCGAATCGAAACCAAGACCAAATACGAAGATCAACCCGAACAAGGAGCTTGAAAAATCAAAGTAAACCCAAAGCGATGCATGGTTACAAACTCGCTTGAACTCACGGAGTGACAAAGTCGAAACACAACGGTCGGTTTCATTCTTCTATTATCTCGACTAAACAACCCCTACAACTCATGTCTCCCTATTTTGTTCACGGTTTTCACGTGTAATTCTCTCTAGAAACGACAACTCGTCATAGAAGAAATAAAAACAAAGCTCGTCGCAAATGCCTTGCAAGAATAGTGACTAAGCTTTAATAAAAATGAATGGAAATCCTAAAACTGAATGTTGTTGAGTTTTGGTAGGGAAGTTGTGTAATAAAATGGAGTTTGTGTAGAGAGAGTTGAGCTAGTTTTGTTTTTGTGAATATTACTGATAGGGTCACGAGATATAATGCATAATATATTAATTTGATTATGGACCGAGAAATTTTTGGGATTTGATACGTGATGGCGTGATTTCGGGAATGTGGTTTCCTTTTGACCAAATATGATTGCCCCATTAAAATCATGAAATTGTATGGCATATATATATTATTTTCCAGTGAGATTATATGGGTTTGTGTGCTTTTTGACTAGCTCAAAACATGCATGCGTGTCTTTCGGCATAAATTATGCCACCACACCATGCCTACCTGCTAACAAAAAATATAAGTAAGTGTTATTAATTTTTGTAGTATATTTTGTGTAAGGTTTTGAATAAGTGGGTAGTTTTAGGGTCAACGGGTAAAGACATAAAATATTGTAAGAGTTTAGACGGAACCACGAAAAATAAACGTATATGATAAAAATAAAATTACCAAATATGGGATACTTTTCTGAAATAATAAAAATATGTAGAGCACGTAGACTAATATTTAGTCTAAAGTCGGATTCACGTTTAATAAACGTTTTATTACGAACGCAAGACGGCCTATTCGATAAATCGTAAAAATAAATTTACTCAAAAGTAAAATAAATAATAGAATATGAAATATATACAGGTGCATGTATTTTATTGTGAATAGTCATTACAATTTCACATGTGATAAGAAGTCTTAGTAAAGTTTTGGTGTGCTATTTGTTCCTTGTGGTTTCCGAATTTTAGGGGAGAGAAAAAAAAATATTGTCCCCTTGATATTTTATGAAATAGATATTAGAAGTGTAAGGTGTTTGGGTAGGTATCGGTGCTCCCGGGTATGCCTAAATGTATTTAATCGCGAAATGTAAACCCTTTACGTAACCCATAAAAATAAAATATAAAAAAAAGTTAATTATTACATTCGAAAAAAAATATAATGCTTGCTTGACGTAAATTTTAAATTGTTTAGCGCCCGTTTACGTTGAATGAATATTTATAGCTTACGTGATTTAACTATATAATAAGAATTAAAAGTAAACGCGTACGAGACTAAAATAAATAGTGGATTAAATAGCGTCGTAAATGACCTGAAAATACGAAATGTTACAGTCTCCTCCGGTTAGAAGAGCCTTGTCCTCAAGGCTCAGGTTGCAACACCTGAAGAAGGTACGGGTTTAGAGAAGGGATGCGGAAATTTCTTCCGGAATTGTGTTGATGAAGATGAGTAGGTTTTATGGTGACTACTCTCTGCATGACATGGTTTTTCCTGAATGCATAGGTAGTCAGCCTATGCACCAAATATACATAGGTGACTAGGCTATGTATATTTGAGGGCCAACGATGCAATGCTCATTTTCGTCAAAATAGTATGATGTATAAAATGGCATCAAATAGTGTTACGAAGTAATCAATAAAGTGAACGTGAAGTAGCTCATAGGGTGACAACAAAATGGTTTATAGGTTGACATCGAGATAGTTTGTACAGCGATAGATCATTGCAAGTATAAAGAATATCCGAACGAACGCAGAAGTAGTCAAAAAAATGAACGTAAATAATCACTCAATCAACAAAATGGACGTAAAGAGTCGTGTTCTAAAGGTAGGTGCTCCAAGGTGACACGTATGAGGTGACAAGTTAATTGTCGTACTCCCATCAACTGGAAGGCTTCAAAACGATGGATTACGAAACAACATGTGCGATTCAAAATCATAAGAAGAGTGTTCCATCTCGCTCTCAGGGGTGTTGTGTGAAGTTGTTACGCTTAACAGCCTTCTTATAGCCTTCTCGTAAGTTTATATGAATTCTTGATTTTTTGAATGCTTAGCTAAAAAATTATTAAAAAATAGCAAGGAGTTCAAATTTTCCTTTACAAATTCTTAGAGTCCCTTTTTTAATGCTTAGCTAAAAAATTTTTTTAAAAAAAAGCAAGGACTTCAAATTTTCCTTTACAAATTCTTAAGGTGTGTTTGTTTTTGCAAAAAACACCTGAACCGCATCTGACTCTGACCAGACGCAGTCAGACGTTTAGGTTGTTTGTTTTTTTCCCCGAGTCAGACACGGGCAGATAATGTCTTACTGGATCAGACTTGGTGATACGGTCTTACTGCCTCTTACTTTTATGTATCCAACTCCAATATATAAAAATTACACAAGATCTCATATTTATCAACTTGTTTAATAAATCATTCAAGTTTATACAAGTTTGACACTAAACCCATCATCGATCTAGAAACAAAAATCATGAAAACAACCTACCCAAGACCCTGATAAGGATCTTAAAGTCGATAATAGTTGGGTTCTTCATGATTTTACAAGGAAAGAACTATAGCAGTGTAACACCCCCCAAAATATGGTATGCAGCGGAATGGTAACAATGGGGTGCTACTTCAAAGTCCATACGCACAAGTCACAGAAAACGACCTCAAAAGAGACGTTTTATAAAATGTCACATTCAATTTAGTAAAAATGTCAGAGTTACACATGTCTCACTTGTAATGTATTAGAAAACATTGTCAAAATGTTTATTTAATGGTACTCAAATTATTTAGCGTTCAAAAATATATCCGCGCGACTCGAATGCTCCCAATGCTCCGCTAGCAAATAATAACCTGAGAAAATACATGCTAAAACGTCAACAATAATGTTGGTGAATTCATAGGTTTAAGTAAAAGCAGAGTTGAAATAATTTAAGAAATATTTCAAAAGAAAAGTAGCGTTACAGCATTTCAAAGTATTATTTCCGAAATCCAAGTAGTGATTCAGTAAATCAAGAAATGTTAATGTAATCAAACAGTTTAGTGGACCACAAGATTTAAGTAATGGTGGACTAAGTACGTATTCCGAAGTCCAAACAGGTATTATTGCGCTAAGCTCATGACATCGAAGCCGTATTCGTAATTATAAGGGAATTGCACCCAAGTTTGTAATTATAAGGGATTTGCACCAGTATTCGTAATTATAAGGGAATTGCACCCAAGTTCGTAATTATAAGGGATTTGCACCAGTATTCGTAATTATAAGGGATTTGCACCCGAGTTCGTATAATAAAGGATTTGCACCAGTATTCATAATTATAAGGGAATTGCACCCGAGTTCGTGGTTCTTAGGCAATAGCATTCAGGCAATAATCTGGATAGCATACAATTTGAAAACACTTGTGTCCAAAGTAAAACAATCATGTCCAAAATTCACGGTTTCAAATATAGGTATTCAACGATCTCAAATCATGTAGTAAACAAATCAAGCTTTAGTAAAAATAGTCATGTAACGCTTACGTATAGAAATCAATAAGTTTATTTAGTAAAACGAGTACGTATTCTCACCCCAAAAACAGTTTATGAAAACCATTAAAAGAGAAAAAGTGGGGCTATGAACTCACAAAGTATTGAAAGGTAATTGTACTGTAGTAAAATATATGAGTTTGTAAAAGAGCATGTATTCCCCTCGCGGGTTTATAAAACATTGAAAAGATTGAAATGCGAGACTATGAACTCACCTTAGGAAATGGACGGAAAATGAATATCGAATAGGTAAAACATGTCACGGACGAGTCCGAAAGCAACCTAATTAATACTGGTCGTATAAGTAGAATGTATTTATAATAAATACTCATCACAAGTTATAATGTTACACCACCAACTAATACTTTTTGTTTAATTTATAAGTCGAAACGATATTCAAATCGTATTTGTCAAATAATATCCATGTATTTGTACTCGTAAATAAAAATACTATACTTGTCCATTTATTTATTTATTTGTTAAAAACACTTGGTTTAATGTTTTTATTATTCGTATAATGTTATCGCATAAGTAGTTTAATCGTTTTGTAAAATAATATTTATAACGTTAAAACTTGTATAAATATTATATGAGTGATTCTAAAATGTTTCGTAAATTTAAAAAAAAAACGAACCAACACTATTCATGTAAGGAAAAGTGTCTAGTTTACAAACCATACATCTAAAAATTATGAAAATCGACATGTTTATGTAAAATGTCGTTCCGAACAACTTTGTAGTTTTACACTTCGACTCAATCGGACCCGAAGACCCTCGAAAACGCACTTTCAGCCGCTGCTGAAAGGTGCACGGTTTCACAGCTTTTATATATTATGTCAAATTTTTGAAACGTCGTATCTTACTCGTTTTAACTCCGATTTTAGTGATTCTTTCGAGCCCGTCTTCGTAATTAAAAGTTCTATTTAACTAAAATATTTTTCCATCAGCCTATGTTTGGACTAGTAGTCCCGTTTTTTATAAATACTTTATAAAATACTTTTTATCGTAAACTTGCGATTAGCGTAACTTTTTCGTTATAACTCGGATTTTCGAGTTCTTTATATGCTTACGATCCTTGTAACATGTAGTATTTTAATGAAATATAAAATACATGTTTTATTTTCTGTTTTAAAACAGTTTATTTGGAGGCTTTATATAACAAGTATTTAAACTTATTTTTATAAACTTTTTGGCATAAATGTAATACTTCAAGTTCTCTACTATATTTTATACCACAAGTCTCATATATTTTTAGGTCCTCTAGATTATGTCCAACCTTTGTCAAAGTGACTTGTCTTCATGATAGTATGTATATACCCATTTTATTTTGTAAACACATGTACAAAACTAGGTGGTGATTAACGAAACAACAAATATGTAAAACATGCATATGAAGTATTGATAAGAGTTTAAGGTTTAGAAGACCTTAAGAAAGTGTGTAGGATGATGAAGAAACAAAACCGAACCCTAAATATAACCAAATCCAAATCGAACCTTAGAAGAAAACCCTAGCTTTCTTGTTTACCCATTTGTTATAAAATAATAACCAAGCTTCCAAAATAAAATCTAAGAATAAATGAACACTTGCATGGTTTATAAAATGAAAGGTTATGAATTGTTTCTTGGTGTTGCTTTTTCAGCCGTGAGGTAGAGAGTAGAGAACAAAAAGTGTGTGTGAATTTTGCTAGTAAATGTGAAAGTGAATGAATGAACATTAGTTTACCACTTCTTATATATACAAATAGGTAGTAAAACTTACTATTAGAAATTTTCAAGACCAAGGATTAATGAGCTAGAAAGGGGGGACGTTTGCATCAAGAGGAAAACAAGGAAAAGTGTTGGTTTGACTGGCTACAATTTCACATGTGATAAGAAGTCTTAGTAAAGTTTTGGTGTGCTATTTGTTCCTTGTGGTTTCCGAATTTTAGGGGAGAGAAAAAAAAATATTGTCCCCTTGATATTTTATGAAATAGATATTAGAAGTGTAAGGTGTTTGGGTAGGTATCGGTGCTCCCGGGTATGCCTAAATGTATTTAATCGCGAAATGTAAACCCTTTACGTAACCCATAAAAATAAAATATAAAAAAAAAGTTAATTATTACATTCGAAAAAAAATATAATGCTTGCTTGACGTAAATTTTAAATTGTTTAGCGCCCGTTTACGTTGAATGAATATTTATAGCTTACGTGATTTAACTATATAATAAGAATTAAAAGTAAACGCGTACGAGACTAAAATAAATAGTGGATTAAATAGCGTCGTAAATGACCTGAAAATACGAAATGTTACAATTTATAGAAGATTACATCAATGAAACCCTAACGGACCCAAAGCCTACAAACTGGGCTTGAGCCTATTTATCCACTAATACTCCCCCGCAGTCCGAGCGGTGAAATCGAGAAAGCTTGGACTGGAGTAGTAAACTAGAAAACAAAAACAAAACCTAATAAAAATATCAACGTAATAAAAAACGAACCGGCTCGTAACCGAAGCACGAACAACAATAAAGGAAATCATGACCTTGCACGATACTAAACTGCGTGACCTTGCACGAAACTTAAACCTCGTGACCTTGCATGACCGTGACCTTGCACGACCGTGACCTTGCACGTTCTTTTTTCAATAAGAAAAAGTAGAAAAACATTAAATGCATAATAAAGATAAACTATGATAAAATAGACTATGATGGACGCAGATCAAAACTCTCCAAAACATATCTTTCACATAACTTCACTTCCTCTTTCTTCTTTCATAAGAAACCACTGAACCTTTTGTAGTCACATTTTTTTACATTAACCAACGGAAACATATTTTCCTTATACATCAAGTCCCTTAATTGATCAACATACCCATCGTTACTACCAACATCAAACAGTCTCACCGAAGAAGACGAAGAACCGAGGTATGTATTCAACTTTGGCTGTTGAATGGATGATCTAGCAGATGATGGTGCAAAATAGTGATCATAACTAGGGTTCTGACTAAAAAACATACAGTCAAGCTAGTTATTTTTTTTGATGGATCTTGGGTTAGCTACCAGGCGAGCATTGATTATTTGATTTTGGTGTGAAAGCAGTTTGAAGTTAATATTGTTGGGTTCGCATAAGGAAGACAACAATAGTATGTTTGAGAAAAAGTCTATACTGCCAGTTTTATCCGATATAAATGTTTCTACTGTTAGTATTGACAAATATCGGACGATACACACAAATTGATCTCGGACAGAAGGGAAAACACACATAAGTCATAAGATTTTGGATGTTTTTAATGTTCTTAAACGTTTAAAAAGGCTCGTTATTTTGATTATTTAAATTAGTTGGTACGAAAAAGATTATTTATCACTTATTTGACGGTGAAGTGGAATTATTTGGTTTGTGTTTTATCATATCTTAAAGTGAGTGTAACACTTTAGAGATAACTTGTTCGTGCTTAGAAACGATATGACGAAGAATTAACGAATCTAGCAAAGGTGTGTGATTTACAAACTTATGGTGCTCAATGCTCAAATTTGCTATCACTTTGGTTATGTGTCTCATAGAACATGAGGATAATTGTCAAGAGATTACGGTCTCCCTATACATCGGTTTAGGTATACGTTCGAAGTCACATGGATAGTACAAGATATAAGACACAAGTTTGGGTTATTCTACTTCAACATCAAGTTCGTTATACTTAGTTTTCTTCATCAGTAATCATTACATAGAGCCTACAGAATTGAAGATTCAAGAAATGGTTAACATATAGGTTTCAGGGGAAGCTTAATGTTAAAATGTTTAACCATTTATATGCTACATTGAGGTGAAGGTTTTTACTACTGCTAATCTTTTTTACTACTGCTAGTGTAAGTTTCTACTGCTCAAGTTCATTTTTCTTAAGGTGCGTAATGGAGGGCAATTTAGGTCATTGGAATACTTGGATTAGAAGTGTAATATTGGTTCGTAGCTGTGAAGATCAAAGTTGCATACTTTAGTCTCATATTTGATGATGACAAAAAGGGGAAGAAGATTTGATGATTTGCAACTTGTAGATCCTTGGTAGCTTAAGGGGAAGTTTTCATTCGTATATTAACTTCAGGGGAAGTTTGTGCTTATTTGGTTTTGTCATTATCAACTAGGGGAAGATTGTTGGGAATTATATTTGAGTTGATAAGACAAAACACGAATGAAACAAGATGGAAACAAAAGGACCAAAGTCGTCATTGAAGAATTCTACAAGCTGGTGGAGAAAATAAAGATTTGGTCAAAAAGAGATAAAGATGAAAAGATAAAGATGAATAATTAATTGATTCTCTCATTAATATCTTTTATTAGTTTCCATGTAAGCCTTGACTCCTTATGCTATAAAAGGAGGTCCAGGCATATAGAAAAAAACACAGAGAAAAAATGTAAACACAGTAAAGGTGTGTGTGTGTCTAGGCGTCAAGTCCTCTAATGGACGCCTAGGGTTTGTTTGTTTTAGCCTCAAGAATCTATGATTCCTGTTACTAGTTAGAGTAACCGTTCTAGAATTGATCATCTAGAATTGGGGCTATGAAGAACGTTTGGTTATTAATGAAGAACACCTTGTTGAATATCTTTGTTCTTATTCCGCTTTGTTTTTATAACTTATGAACATTGATATTAT
The DNA here is from genome assembly GCA_026074375.1 of Tanacetum coccineum. Taxonomy (NCBI): domain Eukaryota; kingdom Viridiplantae; phylum Streptophyta; class Magnoliopsida; order Asterales; family Asteraceae; genus Tanacetum; species Tanacetum coccineum. The sequence continues at coordinate 16,762 of BQNB010012056.1, forward strand.
CCTAGATAAAGGTCTAAACAACCTGAGCTTAAACGATCCAACGATCTTTAGGTTTCCATAATTGGTATCAGAGCATGTGTTCTGAAACTTTAATCTAGAAGAAACTATCCAGAAGAATCCTTTACTCACAAGGAAGAGATGGCCTTTTCAGACTCAGAGGTACACAATGATAAACCTTGTACTAAATCATGTCTGAAAAACTATGAAACTCTTAAGAAACAATATGATGATTTGGTTGCTAGAAAACATGAAACTGAATTTAAGGCAATCACTTATAAAAGAGGACTAGATACTGTTGAGGCACAACTTGTCACATATAGGAAGAATGAGGTTCTTTTTAGTGAAGAAGTTGTTGTCCTTAAAAGAGAAGTAGGAATCAAACAATATGAAATTAATACGCTTAAAACAGAGTTTGAAAAACTTAAGCAAGAAAAGGATGCCATTGATTTTAAAATTGAGAAATTTGGTAAGGCCTCAAAAGACTTAGATCAGTTGTTAGGAAGTCAGATAACTGACAAGAGTAAAAAGGGTTTTGGATATAGTGCAGTTCCTCCACCTCATCCTGAAAAAATGGGAGATGTCACTGTTTTCAATCTCACTACAGATACATCAGGACAAATTAAGGTTTTGCCTCCTAGAACTGCAAAAGAGATTGTAGCCAGAGAAAGAGAGAGAAAAGCAAGGACCGCCTTGCTTATGGCCCTACCAGAAGATCATCTTGCTAATTTTCCATAAGATACTGATGCAAATAGAGTATTGGGAATGCCATCAAATCTAGATTTGGTGGAAATGACGAATCCAAGAAGATGCAAAAGTATATCTTGAAGCAACAGTTTGAAGGATTCTCTGTATCCAACACAGAAGGGCTTTACAAAGGCTATGACAGGTTCCAAAGTCTCCTAAGTTAGTTAGAGATTCATGGAGCAGGTATAGCTATTGAGGATGCAAATAAAAAATCTCTAAGATCTCTACCTTCTGCCTGGTCACAAGTTTCCTTGATAATGAGGACCAAACCAGGAGTAGACAGTCTAAGCTTTGATGATTTGTACAATAATCTAAGAGTCTTTGAGAGTGATATAAAAGGCTCTACTGCATCATCATCCTCTAGCCCGCAAAATGTAGCTTTTGTCTCTGAGAACACCAGCAGTACTAATGAAGTTAGTACCGCTTATTGTGTTCCCAATCTTTCTGGTCAAAACTCAAAGTATGAACAACCTTCATCATACTCATTACTTGCTAATCAATCAAGTTGCCCTCAACTGGATCATGAGGACTTGGAACAGATTGATGAATATGACCTTGAAGAAATGGACTTGAAGTGGCAAGTGGCCATGATCTCAATGAGAATGAAAAAGTTCTACAAGAAGACTGGTAGAAAGCTACAATTTGATGCAAAAGAACCTGTTGGCTTTGATAAAACCAAAGTAGAATGTCATAATTGCCACAAAACAGGGCATTTTGCTAGAGAGTGTAAAATCAAGGGAACTCACGATAACAGGAGGAGGGATGCATGGAATTACGAAAATAAGGATGGGACAGAACAGGACAGTAAGGAGGATTCTAAAGCATTGGTGATAATTAATGGAGAAGGAGTGGATTTGGACAAATTAAAACATTCAGAAGATGAATTATGCTTTTGATGCTTGTGCAACAGCTCAGACTCAGATACAGAGGTAATTTCTTGTTCAACTAAGTGTAAAGAGTCTTATGCTAATCTTAAAAAACTATATGATGCTCAGAGAGAAAAGCTTAGTGATGCAAGCATAGAAATAAAGGCATATTCTCAAGGTCTTAAGAAAGTTGAAACAGTTAGTTGCTCATCAACAAGGACAACTTTGGTATGAACAAAAGATAAGTTTAATGAAAATAGATTAAGATGAGAAAAAACAGAATGTTTCGTCACATACCATTAAGAAAATTATTAGCAGAAGCCACAAAAAGAAAAAGAATTTAAAAGGCTAAAGTAGAAAAAAGCATAATTCTTCTAAAGAATCTTAGTAAACTGCAAAAATACCCAAATGAGGTGCTAATGAAAGAGATTGGGCATGGGTAGGGGATCACAGATATGATTGTATTTGAGCTACTGAAAAATGAAGTGTTGCAAAGTGTTTTTATGAATAAAGAGAGTGAGATAGAAACCAATCCTTTGTAAGATATGTTAGTTTACAGCGAAAGAATGCAATGCTGATACCACCAACCAATGACGGGAATTAATATGCCTATGGACGAAAACTGAAGTAGATTACTCAAAATTTACATATGGTCCAAAACAGACTCAACCTAGTAAATCTGAATCACAATCAAGTGAATTTGATACCTGTGAATCTAACATTAGTGCAGAACCCTCTGAATTAGTGTCTGAACCAGTTGTCAATGAATCTATTGTTGAATGTCAACCTAAGGTCTGGTCTGATGCTCCTATCATTGAGGAGTATGAATCAGATAGTGAAGATGAGTGTGTGTCTATACCAACAAAACAATAAGAAACACCTAGTTTTGCTAACAAGCAAGTAAAAACTCCTAGGGAAAATGTTAAGAGTCAGTTCAAACATAGTCAAAAACCTAAAGTTGACAAGAAAGATTTGGGGTATGGGTTTACTGTAAGATCATGTTTTGTATGTGGTAGTCTTAATCATTTAATTAGAGATTGTGATTTCCATGAGAAGAGGATGGCAAGAAAAGCTGAGTTAAACAATGGTTGGGATAATGTGCAAAGAGTGAATAAACAAAACTAATTTGTTCCTTCAGCAGTACTAACTAGAACTGGTAAAATTCCAGTTAATACTGCTAAAGCTAGCAGTACTAAAATTTTTAGTACTGCTAGACAAAGTTTTAACATGAGTAGACAGTACAAACTAAGTACTTGCCATAAAATTAATACTGTTAAAGCCAATTGTGAAATAGAATAACCTCAAATGTTTTTTTACAAAACTCATTTCACATCCTCAAGGCCTTTCAAAAGGACAACGGTAATAATACTTTATACCATATTTTTCAAATCAAAACTTAATACGGCTAAGGCAAATACCGTTAGTACTTGTGGGGGAAAAAGGGAAACTGCAAGTTAAGAGCCTCAGCAGGTTTGTAATTAGAGACCACAAAGATACTATGTGGATCCAATACAATGGTGGGATCCAGTCTTAGAAATTGTTTATACTTTTAAAATCCACTAGGCAGACTCAAGCCAAACTCAGCTTGGGTCCCTAAGAGATTCTAATCTCTTTCTTTTAATGTGCAGGATTATCCACATAGAGCTCTAAAGAAACAAAGGAATGTGATAAAGTGAGTTCCAGCACATGAATGGGAACAAGGCATACCTGCTGAATTTGCAAGACTTTAATGGTGGCCCTGTGGCGTTTGGAGTAGAAAGGTTTATATCACTGGTAAAGGTAAAATTTAAAACGGGTAAGTAAGATTTGAGGATGTAGCCTTTTAAAGAGAACTTCAACATTTCAATCTCTTTTCTAAGTCATCGATATGATGTGACAAAAAAACGAAAGGTTCTGTTTACTTGACTCTGAATGTCTTTGTTGTTCTTCTGAGTTTAAGTTACCATGATGAAAATCAAGTATTACTTAAAATCCCCAGACAAAACAATATGTATCAGTTTTTCAGATTTAGAGAACATTGTTATGCCATCAGGAGGATTGGCTTGTTAAATGGCCTAAGCAACAACTGATTAATCTAATAAATAGCATAGGGAGGTTGGGTCATGTTAATTTCAAAAACCTAAACAAACTTGTAAAAGGGAACCTTGTAGAGGTTTACTCAAAGTCTTTTTCAAATTACCACACCCTTGTCTTTCTTGTCAAGAAAGGAAAGCAACACAAGGCTCTGTAAGGCCAAAACATAAGCTCTATTAGCCACTCTTTTACCCAACTTCTTCATATGGATTTGTTTGACCTACATCTTTAGGAGTTAAACCATAAGACCCTATTTGCCTAAGTTAATCACTGATGATTTCAGCAGTTTAGGTTGGTATTTTTCTAAGAACCTAAGGATGAAACAAGTGCAATCCTTAAGACTTATAAGACAGATAAAGAACCAATTGAATCAAAAAGTTAAAACTATTAGAAGTGATAATGGTATAGAATTTAAGAACAAGGATGTTATTGAATTCTGTGGGTCAAAGGGGATCAAGAGGGAATATAGTAATGCCAGAACTCCACAACAAAATGGAGTTGCTGAGAGCAGGAACAGGACCCTAATTGGTCTGCTAACCATGCTTGCAAGATACATTTTTACCTAACTCTTTTGGGCTGAAGCAGTTAGTACTGCTTGTTATGTTCTACACAGGGTATTATGACCCAGCCTCATAATAAAACACCTATGACGTTTAACTCTTGGTAAGATACAATTATAAAGTTTACATAAGACCTGTAATGGGGTGCCATGTGACCATCTTGATACCATGACCACCTGGGCAAGGTTGCTGGAAAATTCAGATGAGGGATTTTTTAGTATGGGTATTCTCTACTAAGCAAGGCTTTTAGTAGATAAACAACTTAGAAACCAAAAAGGGTGAAGAAAAACCTGCACATCCATTTTCTAGAGAAGCAAACCAAATGTTGCAAGGGTAAAGGGACCAACTTGGCTTTTTGATATTGAATATTAACTGATTCTATGAATTATCCATCCTATAAGATTCAGAAGAATCAAGCTAATCAACATGCATGTCAACAAGAACTAACCAAAATGCATACAAAAGATAATAAATTAAGCCAACGTGATCTAAACACGAGATGAATCTACTCAAGACTGCTTTGTACTGCCAATATGGCCTTCTTATTCTTCAACAATCACTCCTGATTTAAAGACAGATGAAAAGAGAATGTCCAGAGAGAGGAAGAACAGTCATTATGGGATGAACATTGAAAGACTTAAGAGGCTAGAAAAGGAGCTAAGAGGAAGCCTGAAGCTCCCCAGGAAAAGTTTAAGCACGTTAGTGATAAAAGAAAGAGCTGCTAGAACTAGCAGTACTAACCTTTTTAGTACTGTTAGCACACCAGCTAAAGCTAGTCAGTACTAACCTAGTTAATACTGTTACATACCTGAGTTAGTACTCGCCAGTTTTCTCCATGAGAGACTATCTCTTTCTGATCCAGACAAATCCTGAAAAGATGAATTTAGAAATACCTCCACTTGAGGAAATCTATCAAAATTCCACTGATGGTAATTCACTACTTCATCTTAGGATGTGAGGGTCAAGTGTGCTACTTTACAAACTGTGAAACTGTTGTGAATGTTATCTTATCCCACATCAAGGATTCACTCCTCACATCCACAACAACTTATTCTAGGAGATATCCAACCTCAACAGTTTTTTTTCAAACAAGAAGCAATTGCATAAAAGTCGGACGACTCATGCTTTTGTTAGCTAATGTCAAAACAAAGGAGAAATAATCATAATAAGGACCTCTAGCACTGTTTTATTTCTTTGTTCCTGTCTCAAATGAACCCAAAAAAGATTTTAGAACTCTATGAAGATGAAAGTTTGGTTGATGCTATGCAAAGAAGAATTGATGCAGTTTTAAAATACAGAAAGTTTAGGTCTTAGAGATTTGCACTTATGGGAAAGAAGTATCGGTACAAAGTGGGTTTATCGAAAATAGAAGGATGAAAAGGCGTTTGTTGGTCAGATAATAAAGCTAGGTTAGTTGCTCAAGGACATAAGCATGAGGAAGGGATAGACTATGATGAGGTTTTTGCTCCTGTGGCCAGGATTGAAGCCAAAAGGATTCTTTTTGGCCCCCCCCCCCTTTGTATGCCTCATACATGGTTTTTATAGTCTATCAAATGATTAAAAGTGCCTTCCTTTATGGGAAAATTGATGAAGAGTATAATAATCTCAACAACCACCAGGTTTTCTAGATCCTAAATTATCCTCAGAAAGTATACTAAGTGTAAAAAGCTCTCTATGGGCTACATCAAGCTCCCAGAGCCTGGTATGCTGCTTTATCTACTTTTTTATTAAAGAATGGATACATAATAGGAACTATTGACAAAACTCTCTTCATAAAGAAGGACAAACATGATATCATACTAGTTCAAGTCTATGTGGATGATATCATCTTTGGGTCTACAAAGAAGTCTTGGTGTGATGAGTTTGAAACATTAATGAAGAGTAAATTTTAGATGATTTTCAATGGGAAGATCACTTTCTTTCTTGATTACAAGTCATACAGAAGGAAGATGAGTAATCATTTATTATCAAGATAAGTATGTTCAGAAATTCCTAGAAGTTTACTTTGCAAATGTTTAAGACTGATATACACCAAAATTGAGACTCAGAATCCTTTAGTTAAGGATGAGGAACCAGTGGATGTGGATGTCCCCATCTCTATAGTCCATGATTGGCTCTTTAATGTACGTACTGCTTATATACCCTGACCTTATGTTTGCAGTTTTGGGCTTGTTCTCTAAGGTTCAAGTCACTCCCAAGTCCGTCCTATCTATGGCTGTCAATCAAATTTAGGTACCTAAAGGGCAAACCCAAACTGGGTCTTTGGTATCAATAGAGTGTCATCATTTGACATAGAATCTCTACTTCACGATAGTGATTATGCTGAGCAAATCTTTGACCGGAAATCCACTAACAGGAGGTTGGCAATTTCTTGGCAAGGAGACCCTTTCTTGGCAATGTCAAAAAGCATACCATTGGGCCACTTCAACTACAGAAGGCAGAATAAGTTTGCTGCTGGCAAGCAGCTGTGGGCAAGTTTTGTGGATTCAAAATCAAATGTAAGACTATGGTTTCAACCTTCAAAACCCTCTAAAAGATCTAGCATTGATAATGAAGCACCAATAATATTGTAAGAATCCAGTAATTATCATTCAAAACAAAGCAACATAGCTATTAGGCACCATTTCAAAATAGATGCGTATGAAAAAGAAACCTTCAGGTGCTTAAAAACCCACTGAAGACTAATGTAGCTGATTTACTCACCAGGCATTTGATTTAGCAGTTTTCAGTTCTTGTTGTACTATAGGGATATAAATCATCTAAGCTGCATTGGTTTTTAAGGAGGCAATATGTTATGTTGTATAGTTTGTATGAAAAAACCATGTTAAAGCCATGAGTGATGCATTCCAGAGTTTGATAGAGTTTAAGAGTCATTGAGAGAGTTTACCGATGGTACTGAAGCACTCCTGATACCACATTGTTCAAGATTCTTATTCTTGGTTGGACAAAGGATATGTACCAGGACAATGCAAAGTTAGTATCCACCGCGGGGCAAAAGATTTGTACCGCTATAAGAGACTTTGAGAAAAATACCGCCGGGTATAAGTGGTAAATGACATGTTTTCTGAAATTAGGTCTCCTAAACCTATATAAACACCAGCTCAATTGCAACAGTTCCTTACTGCCAAATCTTTCTCAAATACATTTTCGTAACTACAAGCCGAAAATCTCTCTTAACGACCGATCACTCTTTCAACCAAAATGGTTGTCCTGAATCAAGTCCTACAGCATAACATGGTCGCGGGTATCTGGAGAAGACTAAAGGAATCAGAGTTTTCACGAGATCATAGAATTTTCTTAAAGCGCAGTTTCCATTCATCATGCTCTCACGTGTAATTTCCTATTTGTATCTACTACAATTGTGAACATTTTGGATGATGCAAAGCTCCAAAATAATCAACAATGTTAGGCACATTACTGCAACGTAGCTGCAAGTCTGTGTCTATCTCTGAGGCATCCAAATAGAAGTGATCTTCTTTTTTGATGATGCTGATGGAAGACTCATTAACCTAATCTTGCTATGATTTATGTTATATAGCTTTATTTGGGTAATAGAGGGATTTAACAAAGTTTAACATTTAATATAAGCTTTGTTTCCACCCCAATGGAGGTTTTTATTTAATACACTCAATCATTGTCTGTAGTTCAAAAAGAAACCTTTCTTGGGATCAAATTCCTACTAACATTGCCACTGCTGTCAATCAGCTAACATCTAATCATAAGTATAATTTTTCTAAATTAAATTTTTTGATGTATGCTTCTAGACATTTAGAAATTCTAAGAAAAAGTTTGTAAATGTACCCACTTTTGTAATTTCTATCTTATTAGATAAATAACTCGCATAATGTGGTCAGTACCTTTAGATCATTTTCCTGTAAATACTTTAACTAGTAAAAAATTTTTTTCTTTCAGTTAAGAAGGTAGATACATTTGCTCAGAAATGTCCACCCCTTTGTTTGCCACTATGTTGTACAACCAACTCAAGGATGAGTGGGTTTTTTTTTTTTTTATTTTGGGGGTGGTGGGGGGGGGGGGGGGCTCCCAGTCGAAAGACCAACTGAAGCACCCACCTACACACCCTCTCCTTGCCCCTACTCAGTGAAGTACCTACTGAGCCCACAGATCTGATACATCTCCTGCTAACCCCACTAGTGAAGTACCTACTGAGCCACAGACTGACTCATCTCCTGCTCAAACTAGTGAGGTACCTGTTGAGCACCAGCCTAACCTATCCCCAAGACCTCAACCCACTACTACTATCCTGATTCAACCCAGGAAACTTCTGGTGAAATTTTAGAGGTCATTCATCCAGTGAATAAATCCCTTTCAGGGAATGAGGTGACATGACTCCTCCAAAGTTGTCTATGAATCTTTGTCTCTCTTTATGTGCACAGGTTCAGGATCAACCAAGGAAATACAACACTTGAAGCTCAATCACAAACTCAAGAAGCCAAGCTAAACCTGTTATCATCAAACACCATAGAGAATAAGGCTGAAAAGTGTCTCCTTGAAGCAAAAGATTTCCCAATCAAGAGCTTCTCAAAGAAACATAGTGCACAAAGATCTGTATCCCAAACGGGAAGAGAAGTATTGCTAAAGGGTGATCATCAAGTTCAAAGAGATCCCTCTATTTGATGAGATTTCCTGAAATTCGTGATCATATGGAAACAGAGAATGCTCAGGATGTGGGGAGGACAAGAGAATGGTGGATGAAGACAAGGAGATTAATGAGAATAAAATAAAAACTTAGTAATGAAGATGTACTAGTGTGGACAAGGAGGGAGTTAGTTACTACATGGAGAAAGTTAGTACTCGACATACCAATAGATAGAACTCGACGGATCCAAAGTTATACTACAGCAAAAATGAAAGGTACTAGACACGCAAAAGCAAGGTACTGAAGAGCACAATGAAGTACTGAAGACCAATGAAGGTACTGAACCGACACATTGAAGAACTAAAAGAGAAATTGAAAGTACTGATGGGCAAAGAAAAGGTACTGAAGATCATACTAAAGAAGAAATTGCTACTCAAGCCACTCAAACACCTACTCAAATGCCTACTTCTACAATATTTGGAGATGATGAAACAATAGCTAAGGTTCTTCTCAACATGAGTCAAGCCAAAGCAGTTTCTAGAGAAAAGGAGAAAGGTGTAGAGTTGAAGGATATTGAAGAAGCTGACAAACCTAGACCTACCTCTACAAGATCACTTCTGACACTAAAGCCTCTTCTAAAGATTGATCCAAAAGACAAAGGAAAGAAGAAAATTAAAGAGGAGGATGAATCTGAAAGTGAATCTGATGGTATTCCTGAAGCTGAGAAGAAGTTTAAACAGCTTGAAAGTGATGAAGAGATGGCTAGGAAAATACAAGAAGAGTGGGAAGGTGAAGAGGAAAGAAACAGAATAGCTGAAGAAAAAGCTACCAATGAAGCTCTCATAAGAAATTTTGATGATATAAAGGCAAGGATTGAGGCAGATAGACTTCTTGCTGAGAAGCTTCAAGAACAAGAAAGAGAGCAATTTACAATAGAAGAAAGGGCAAAGTTCCTTCCATTACACAATATGCCCGCTCAAAGAAAAATTCCTTGCTCAAGCAAGATCAGAGGCTATCAGGAACAACCACCAACAAGAAATCAACAGAGAAATCAATATGATGACCTACTTGAAGCACTGTAGGAAACTACAAGGCTGCTGAATTGAAAATCAGAAGTTTGAGAAGCACAAAGCTTTGTAAGAGAAAATCAAAGGTCAGTGAAGATTTTATCTCTATTTGGGTCTGCTGACGATGAAGAATTGATCAAAAGGATGAATGAGAAGGAGTTATTCCTCTAAAAGTGAAGTGACAGGGAGGAACGTAACGAAAGAAGTCAAGGAGGGAAAGTAAAGAAGAGAAAGTAACTAGAAAGAGAAAAACTTGTTACTAAGGAAAAAGAATGATCCAAGGAAAAGAAGATATATTCAAAACACTTCTGAAGATGATAGTGAGAAAGAGAATGATGAGCTAAGATTACACTTAATAATAGCTCCAGATAAAGAAAAAGAAGTGGATTATGAAATACTTGACAAAAAATATCCTATCAAAGAATGGAAGACAGAGTGTCTTGGAACTAAACCCTTAGATAGTGAGATAATGGAGAAGAAATCTATCATTGCTAGATTGGACAAGGTATCATCACCAGATGGAGACTATCTTGTTATATACAGAGCAAATGGGAATTTCAGGGCATTCAACTATCTAATAGAGGTACTTCATATATTTAATAGGCAAGATTTATTACACTTGCATAAGTTGATGATAGAGCAGTACTTAGAAATTACATTAGAAGGATTGAGGTGATTCTTTGGGGAGATTTGAAGATAATGATGGAATCCTCAACTGAAGAAAATGATCAAAGTGATTTCTGGAGTAATCAACAAGATTGGAAGATTATCACTTGGAGATTGTATGAAGCTTGTGGAGTTTGCATTCTGGAGCTTGAAGATGGGATTGTTATTCATATGTTAGTTGAAAGAAGATATCCTCTTTCCAAGGAGTTATTGCAAAGAATGCTTGATCTGGGATTAGAAGTTGAAAGAGAAAGTACTGTTGCTCTTGATTTGATAAGATTTATTAAGCAACAGATTGATGAAGAATGATGCTGTGAATGGAATTGAGAAGGGTTTGAGTGTTGGCTAACCACCACACAACAAATGGTCATCAGTTCACCATGCTTAACAGGCATAAGAACTGGCTAGTCCATAAGCAAACGGCTTATGGTAAAGACTTCTCAAATCCGTTTATGGTTGACAATTTACCAAAAATTGTAGGGTTTTCAACTCACCTTGCTTCATGGTGAAGAGTTGGCTAGTCCAAGATCAAACAGTTCTTGGTAAAGACTACTCAAATATGTTGATAGCTGATAGTTTGCTAAAAACTATATGGTTTATCAATGCACCATGTTATGACAATGAAGCATTGGCTAGTCCAAAAGCAAACGGTATTTGGTAAAGACAAGTCAATTCCGTTGATGGTTGACAGTTTACCAAAAACTGTATGGTAATTAACTCACCATATTTTTGAAATAAAGAGTTAACTATCCCAGAGCAAACGGCTACTGGTAAAGGAACATCAAATCCGTTGATGGCTGGTAGTTTGCCAAAAACTACAAAGCCAACTTAGTTGGATTGTTGCTGAAAAGATGTTGCTGTGTTGCTGAAAGGACAAAGTTGCTGCTGAAGGGTATGTTAAAGTGTTTGGATACATCCTCCAAGAACTTAAGAAGATTAACCTGAAGAAACATGAAGTTAAAAGAGTTCAAAAATCATGTTTAGGGGAGGATTGTTGAGAATTATTCATTCCTGAGTTAGTACCATTAGTGATAATACTTAGTACCGATAGTTATAGTTAGTACTGGCAGTACAAAGTGTTAAGTACTGATCAGATAGTTAGTACCGTTAGTAAAAAATAGTTAGTACTGTTTAAGAGATATGTATGAGATATTATAGGAAAAGATATGTATTATCTTTTATGTGTTTTGCAAGCCTGTTAGGGTTTATCCTTGGTCTATAAAAGGAACCCTCATGGCATAGTTAGAGTTATCAGTTCAGTATACATCTCATACAATCATATCTCATAGTTAGTAATCTATAATCACTTTAACAGATTAATAGAAATCAAAGTTTAGTTTATTCATTGTTTTTCTTAATACTATTGTGTAGATTCCGCATATACAATTAGTATTCATAGTCAGTGTTTCTATATAGTCAATCTGTATTTATACAAGTTGGCTATCACCCTTAGCAGGCTGCAAAGATCTGTTCAGTTTGGGACTCACAACTTGTAATACTTAGATTCATACATAATTCAATGTAAACAAAAATTATGACGGCTTTCGTGTAATACGATATTGTATAAAGCTATAAAGAAAAATAATATTCTTAGAGACCATTGTCTAACTTACAATGTCTGAGGACGAAGTGAGATCATTATGCAACTCACAATGTCTAAGAAGTAAAATGAGACCATTGTGTAACTTACAATGTCTGAGGTATAAATGAGACCATTGTGTAACCCACAATGTCTTAAGAAATGTTCTAGTATTTATATAATTAACTCTTATATAAATAAACGTACGATGTACGCAAAAGGAATGCAAGCATGTATATTACATGTATGTATGTCATGTAAGCACTTAATGTAACAAGTAATGCAAGCAAGTAAGCAAGTAGTGTGTATGCACTTTGAAAACGTTTGATGTGATGCAATGTTCGTGAAAAAGTTTTACAAAGGTTTTGCTAAATCTAGAAAGAACAGCTCAATTTCTCTTGAAATCGCTTGTACAACAATTCAAGATACATACTGACAAAAATGGACACACGTTTTCACAGAAAAGGCGTCAAACGGATTACGAAAAGAACTATGTGAGACATATTTTGAAATACAAGATTTGAAGGTGACATGATACAAAGGAAGCTTGGAAGTTTGTTTCATTCAGAGAGATGATTACATCTCAACTTCTCTATTTAAAGGGAAGTTCATACACGACTTTGTTTGTTTTGTCATCATGAAATAAGGGAATATTGTTGGGATTCTAGATTTGACAAGACAAAATAAATAAAAGAATGAAACAAAAGGATCAAAATCGTCATTAAGGAATTCTACAAAGATGGAGAATTCAAGAAGAGATGCTTACAAGATATGAAGATTTGGTCAAAGATGTCAAAGATAAAGATTAGGAAAGTTTTAATTAGATTTAATTAGTTTCCTAATACATTAAAGATTCCTTTGTAAGTGGTGATCTCTCCCTATATAAAGAGATCATAGACACATAGTTTTATGTATCTCTGTGTGTGAAAAACGTGTGTGTACACAAAGTGTAAAGATGTAGACGTCTAGTAGAGTTGATGTAGCCCTAAGGTGTCAAGGTTTCCTTGAACCCTGTTAGAATTTAACCGTTCTAGAATTAATCATCTAGAATTGGGGCTTGTAGTAAACATTTGGTAATAAAACCTTGTTTAACAATAACGATGTTCTTTATTTAATTCCGCTGTGCATATTGTTTTCATTGTTATTGTCAATCCTAGATATAAGGTCTAAACAACCTGAGCTTACAACGATCTAAGGAGTTATGTTATCAATGATCCAACGATCTTTAGGTTTCCACAATTGGTATCAGAGCCATGGGGGCTCTTGATCTAGGATCTACAAGGTTTTAAAGAAACCCAAAAAACCCTAATTTTCAAGAAATCATGTGGTGAAAGTTTTATGGGGTTTTGAAGATTTAGTGCTATAATGATGCTTATAATCGTCCTCTCTACGTATTTGGGTATGCAATACGATTGGTAAGATTTGTTACTATTTATTTGGGTTTCTTTTTCCATTAGACTTAGCTTTTAAAATTAATATTTCTAGCTTATAGTTTAGGTTTTTATGATTTGGTAACTTAGCTTATATGTAGGTAAACTAGTTTACAAAAGCTTAAGGTCTGGGTTGCTTTTTACATAATGACTATATTGTTTTTGAGCTTTTTGACTTGTTTCCTGAGTTTAGCTTTTTCATCATCAATTTCAGTTGCTTTTCAGTGTTTCTAGCTCAAATTTATTTTCTTTTTTTTATTTTTTTTTTATTTTTCTTAATTAGTATAAGCGCATCATAAGCTTCTTATCATCTCCTATGCTTTTCATTTTGAGCTTAAATTAAGGCTTGTTGTTAGCTGTTTTTAAGTGAAACCAAGGTAAAACCCTGGTCCCACTTTCTGTTTTCATCTTAAGATAAGCTCTTTTTGAGCTTATTATTGGCCTTCAGCTAGAGGTGCTTTTGTTAAAATTGTTCACTACCACTTGTTCTACAACTTTGATTTTATAAGTTTTTCATAATAAGCAGTTTTGAAAATCATTCTTAACTTTGGGCTTAAAAGGATTATAGGTGTAGTCGGGTTGGGCCTCAGGGTAGGAAGTGTAATTTTTAAGTTTTAATTGTTTTCTTAGTTAGTCCTTTGTTTTGCATTAATATTCCTTTTAAGGACTTGCATAGTTAGTCCTTAGTTAAGTTTCTTTGTTAGTTTAATAATTTTAATAAATAATTAGGTTTAGTTTTTAATTAGTTTAATTAAACTTTAATTAAAAAGTAAAAATTAGGGCTTTTATTTTATAAAAGTTCTCATCATTTTCTCTTTTTAGTATAATTTTTATAAAATTTTTAGGGTTTATATTTTTAGCATTTTTTATAATTTTTAAGCTTTTAATTAGATTAAATCTTAGAAAAATCATATTTTAAAATCTAAAAAGCCAAAAATAGTGATTCCATTTTCTAAAATTTTCTTTTTCTTCGTTTTACATAGGAAAAATATAATTTAAAATATTTGCTATTTTTTAATTATTTTAGGATTTACTTAGATTTAAATAGTTTTTAATTCATAAAAAATTCAAAATTAATCAAAAAAAAATATTTTTCTTTTTCTTAAAATTTTCTTTTGTCCTAATTTAGGTTTAAAAATTTAGTTTGCATTTTTAGGAGTTAATTTTGATTTACTTGCTTATTTGTCGCGTTTAATTTGCTTCCCGTTAATCTTTTTAAGTGCTTAATTGCTTTTAATTGTTCATTTTTTTAATTGTTACTTTTATTTGGAAGTTATAGATCATCGAATCATCTATTTTCTTATTCAAATCATAATCCAAGCTTAAAACGTGGTTTCAATTGCACAAGTCGTTGGGGAAATGACCCGGGTGATCATTCTTACCCGGTTTAATATACGTATTATATATTGTATTATATATTTTTGAGAGTGAATTTTATCAAGGGTAACTTGGTAATTTTCTTAATTGCTCTTTGGAATATTATTATTATAGTATATTTTACAAGTGTATTAAAACTCACAATCACTCCTGTAAAGAAAGCATTCTGAATCTACGACAAAATGACCCGAATGATTATTGAAACTATTCATGTTGATTTTGATGCGTTGACAACAATGGCTTCTGAACAATTTAGCTCAGGACCCGGACCTAAACTTTTGACTCCTGGAACAATCAGTTCAGGACTCATGCAAAACATTCCTTCTTTAACTCCGTATGTCCCACCAAAAAAGAACGATTGGGAAATACTATTTCAAACAATGTTTAATGAGTACCTTAATCCTCCACAATGTGCTGATCTTTAAGTTTCGACATTCATTGCTCCAGAACCTGCTGTTTCAACCGGTATACCTTCCTCAACTATAATTGATCAAGATGCATCATCTACAAGTACCTCACAAACAAATCAAGAAACACAATCTCCAGTCATTCCTCTAGGTGTTAAAGAAGCTGACCATGATATTGAAGTTACACACATGGATAATAATCCCTATGTTGATTTTCCAATTCCAGAACCAAGTTTTGATGAATCCTCTTCTCAGGTTGTTATTCCAAAAAATGTGCACTTAGTCAACCAACCACCCGAACACATCAACAAATGGACCAAAGATCACTCACTTGATAATGTAATTGTAGATCCTTCTAGATCGGTTTCCACTCGACATCAACTACAAGATGAAGCCCTATTCTATTATTTTGATGCTTTTCTTTCTTCTGTTGAACCCAGGAGTTACAAAGAAGCATTGACAGAATCTTGTTAGATTGAAGCCATGCAAGAAGAACTCAATGAGTTTGAACGTCTTGAAGTTTAGGAACAGGTACCTCGTCACCTCGTCCGGATCGTGTTATGATTATCACCTTGAATTGGATATAGAAGGTGAAATTAGACGAACTAGGAGGTGTGTTGAAAAATAAGGCTCGTTTGGTAGCGAGGGGATATCGTCAGGAAGAAGGCATAGACTTTGAGGAATCTTTCGCTCCTGTTGCTCGACTTGAGGCCATCCGTATCATTATTGCATTCGCTGTTCATATGAACATGATCGTCAATCAAATGGATGTGAAGACCACGTTCTTGAATGGCATACTGCGTGAGTAGGTCTATATTAGTCAACAGGACGGGTTTGTAGATCCAGAGAATCCCAACCATGTGTACAAGCTTAAGAAAGCCTTTTACGGTTTGAAACAAGCTCAACGGGCTTGGTATGATTTGCTCTTATTGTTTCTCCTCTCCCAGAAGTTCTCAACAGGCACCATTGATCCTACATTATTCATCAGGAGAGAAGGAAAAGATATATTACTGGTACAAATTTATGTCGATGATATTATTTTTGCCTCAACTAAAATCATGTGTTCAAAATTCAAGGTGTCGATGATGGGCAAACTATCATTTTTCTTAGGACTTCAGATTTCTCAGAGTCCTAGAGACATCTTTTTAAACCAATCCAAATATGCTTTTGAATCACATAAAACTTATGGTACGGAAATCTGTGACCCATTGGATACTCCAATGGTAGAGAAATCCAAACTGGATGAAGATCCACAAGGGAAAGCCGTTGATCCTACACGTTATCATGGAATGATTGGCACCCTTATGTATCTCACATCCAGTAGACCAGACCTTGTATTTGCTGTGTGCATGTGTGCCTGGTATCAGGCAAAGCCTACCGAAAAGCACTTAAATGCGGTTAAGCGAATCTTTCGATACCTAAGAGGAACCATAAATATGGGTCTGTGGTATTCGAAGGATTCTTGCATTACTCTAACAGCTTTTTCAGATGCTGACCATGCGGGTTGCTAAGATACTAGAAAAAGTACGTCTGGAAGTATGCAGCTATCAGATGATAGATTGGTGAGTTGGTCGTCAAAGAAACAGAAGAGCACCGCCATATCCAGTACAAAAGCTGAATACATTTCCTTGTCGGGATGTTGTGCTCAAATACTTTAGATGAGATCACAATTAACTGATTATAGCCTTGGGTTCAACAAGATACCTCTATACTGCGATAATAAAGGTGCCATTGCTATATGTTGCAACAACGTCCAACACTCCCGATCCAAGCATATTGACATCAAACATCACTTTATCAAGGAGCAAGTGGAGAATGGGGTGGTTGAGTTGTATTTTGTCAGAACAGAGTATCAGCTGGCAGACATTTTCACAAATCCTTTAGCACGAGAACGAATTGAATTTCTCATCAACAAGCTTGGTATGAGAAGTATGTCTCCTGAGACTTTGAAAAAGCTGGCAGACGACGAGGAAGAGTAATGGTGGTAAACTCTTCACATATCCTCTATATCATATGTATATAAGAAAATCAGAAAAACCCAAAAAGATTTTTCATTTTATATAAACTTTTCAAAAAGAAAATAGAAAAATATAAAACCATAAAAAGAAAAAACAAAATTAAAAAAAAATCAAAAAATATAAAAATATGGTGTACATGACATGTCTTCTGAAAATCAGTAACATTTACGGCCTTAGAAATGTCATTTAATAATGATACGAGGTTGTAAATGAAGTTCGAACAGAAGTTCCAAATGCTTTCAAAACATGTCAATGGCTTGCTATTATTTCAGATAGCAATCCAGTCTTCAACTTAAAGGCAAGTATTTCGCCAAAAAGAAAACTTGACCTCACAACAGAAAAATCACTTTTCTCGGGAATGAATTACTTCATATTCATTCAAAGGCTTGTGTTTACTTTGCAACACAACCCGTGCTTCCTAATAAAATAAGTGTACGTGTCAGTGCACTTATTTGTCTAAACAAGAGAAATCTTATTTTATGGTGTTGATTTTTGAACAAAATAATCATCTAAGTAATTCATCAAAAAATGATTTTTCAAGGCATTTGACCACTCAAACAACGATCTTCTTGTCATCCGGCCACAACCTGATCATGTTTATTACTTTGTCTTTTCTTGCGTCTCTCCCTTTGGCGTTTCCCCATCCCCGTTGCCTAACGTCTTTGATCAGGTGGTTGAGTTTCCCTGATTCTAGGGCCATTTCGAGTTGTCTTCTTAGTTGAAAGCAGCCGTTGGTATAATGTCCTTTCTCACAGTAGTAGTCGCAATCTCTATCTTAGTTTTCCTTTTTTGGCGGGAGTTGCATCGGCCTGGGTGGCTGCAGGTTTAGTTGAGGTTCCGTAGCTAATATTTCTTTGGTTAGTTTAGTGAGCGAGCTAAGGTTGAATCTGGGGCGTTGGGAGCCCTGATCCTTGTGCGCCTGATACAAGGCCGGAGCACAGTATGGCACTTGTCCATCCCTGTTGTTGAACGTATTCCTCCCTTCGTTCCTTCGTCGATCGGCCCCATAACCCCCCCCCCCCCACCATAGAATCGGTCTTCTCTCCTACTAGTCAGACCCATCGACTTCTTAGAAGCCTCTGAATTACTAATAACTATTAACGGGATTCTGTATTTTGCTTGAGATATCTTGAGGTCGTCCCTCTAACTATGCATGAGGGATCTTTTATAGACTAAGGATATAATCCATACCAGGCTTACAAAACGTCCATACCATATCTTTTCTAAATTATCTCATTACATATCTCTTAAACGGTACTAAACTATTTTGACTTAACTGTACTAAACTTTTTGATCAGTACTTATACTTTTTTATACTGTCGGGTACTAACTTTAATAATCGTACTAAATATTGGTACTGTCAGGTCTAAGTTAGGAAACATAAATCTAACAATCCTCCCTTAATCATGAAGTTAATTCTTTTAACTTTTCATGTTTCTACAACTTCTTTAAAACATAGAGGATGTATCCAAACACTCTTATCCATTTCTTGATCTTGTAAACTCTATCCTTCTTCAGCAGCACTTTGTCTTCTCTAGCAAACACAACAACATCTTTTCTAGCAACATCCAAACTAAGTTGGCTTTTGTAGTTTTTGGCACAACTACAGCCATTACGGATTTGATGTTCCTTTACCATAGCGTTTTTACTCTGGGATAGTTAACTCTTTATTTTAAAAAACTTGGTGAGTTTATTTCCCATACAGTTTTTGGTAAACTGTCAACCATCAACGGAATTGATTAGTCTTTACCAAATACCGTTTGCTTTTGGACTAGCCAATGCTTCATTGCCATAACATGGTGCATTGATAAACCATATAGTTTTTAGCAAACTATCAGCTATCAACAGATTTGATTAGTCTTTACCATGAACTGTTTGATCATGGACTAGCCAACTCTTAACCATGAAGCAAGGTGAGTTGAGAACCTTACAATTTTTGGTAAATTGTCAACCATAAACGGATTTGAGAAGTCTTTACCATAAGCCGTTTGCTTATGGACTAGCCAGTTCTTATGCCTGTTAAGCATGGTGAACTGATGACCATTTGTTGTGTGGTGGTTAGCCAACACTCAAACCCTTCTCAATCCCATCAATCTTATTCTTCAGGTTCTAACTCTGCAAGTATCTTCTTGATAAACCTGATCAACTCTAATGCCATAGTACTGTCTTCTTCAGACTCTAACTTTAATTTCAGCATTTGCATCAGTACTTCCTTTCTCAAAGGATACTTCTTTTCTACCAGCATATGAATGACTAATCCTGTTTCAGTCACTAAGGTATGTACTCCTGAAGAACCATGTAGCTTCCAACTCACAATATTCCAATCCTGCTGTGAATTCCAAAACTCATTCTCATCATCTGGGTTGAACATAATCATCAAATCTCCCCAAAGTACTCTGTCAAAACCTTCAGGTATCTCATCTTGAAATCTGTCCTAGTGTACACAGCATTCATATCTTCTGATCTAAGATGACAATACTCGACATCCAAAGATAAAGTTTCTCTTTTGTACATTACTTCTAATGACCACATTTTTTTTTGGGAATTAATCTCTTCAATGCTGTTAAGCCTTGATCAGTCTGTGGTTTAGTTCCAAGACACTCTGTCTTCCATCTTTGATAGGTTATTTTCTGGTCAGTATTTCATAATCCAACTTCTTTTTCACTCATCTAGAGCCTTTAGTTTAGTGTAATCTCAGTATCATTCTCTTTGTCCACTACTCATCTTCAGAAGGTGTTTTTGAACTGTATCTTCTTTTCCTGACTTCATCTTTTTTTCCTAGTACAAGTTTTCTCTTTCTGGTACTACGCTTCTTCTTGACTCTCCTCCTTTTAACTTCTTCCTTTACTTTCCTCCTTGAGGTACTTTCACTTTTAGAGGAATCAACTCCTTTCTCATTCATCCTTTTGATCAATCTTTTCATTCTTCTGCAGACCCAATAGAGATAAATCTTAATACTGACCTCTTAATATTTCATACAAAGCTTGTACTTCCCAAAACTTTTTGATTTTCAATTCAGCATGCTTGAAGTTTCCTACATGCTTCAAGTTGGTCATCATTTGATTTCTCAGTTGATTCTTGGTTGGTGGTCTGTTCCTAGTGGCCTCTGATCTCTGTTGAGCAAGGAATCTTCTTTGAGCAGCAATTATGTCATGAAGGAACTTTGCTCTTTCTTCTATTGTAAATTGCTCTCTTTCTTGTTCTTGAAGCTTCTCAGCAAGAAGTCTATCTGCCTCAATCCTTGCCTTTATATCATCAAAGTTTCTTATAAGAGCTTCATTGGCAGCTTTTTCTTCAGCTATTCTGTTTCTTTCCTCTTCACCTTCCCACTCTTCTTGTATTTTCCTAGCCATCTCTTCATCACTTTCAAGCTGTTTAAACTTTTTCTCAGCTTCAGGAATACCATCAGATTCACTTTCAGATTCATCCTCCTCTTCAATTTTCTTCTTTCCTTTGTCTTTTGGATCAATCTTTGGAAGAGGCTTTAATGTGAGAAGTGATCTTGTAGAGGTAGGCCTAGGTCTATCAGTTTCTTCAATATCCTTCAACTCTACACCTTTCTCCTTTTCTCTAGAAACTGCTTTGGCTTGACTCATGTTGAGAAGAACCTTAGCTATTGTTTCATCATCTCCAAATATTGTAGAAGTGGGTGTTTGAGTGGCTTGAGTAGCACTTCCTTCTTCAGTATGATCTTCAGTACCTTTTCTTTGCCCATCAGTACTTTCAATTTGCTCTTCAGTACCTTCAATGTGCTCTTCAGTACCTTCAATGTGCTCTTCAGTACCTTCATTGTGCTCTTCAGTACCTTCATTGTGCTCTTCAGTACCTTCATTGTGCTCTTCAGTACCTTCATTTTGCTCTTCAGTACCTTCATTTTGCTCTTCAGTACCTTCAATTTTACTGTCATGTACTAACTTTGGAGCCGTCAGTGTTACTAACTATTGGTTTGTCAGTACTAAACTTTCTCCATGTCAGTTACTATACTCCTCCTTGTCATTGTACTAAGTACATCTTCAGGTACTAAGTATATTTCTCCTCAATATCCTTGTCTCTCTCCACTATATCCATTGTCCTCCCTTCATACCTGAGCATTCTCTATTTCCTTTGATCAAATTGTATCTTCAGGGGAATTTCATTCAAACAGTATGATCTCTTTGAACTGGATGATTCCCTTTTGCAAACTTCAGCCCTTGCTTTGGATACAGGACTCTTTGGTGCACCATATGTTTCTTGAGAAAAGCTCTTGCTTGGAATCTTTGCTTCAGGAGACACTTTTCAGCCATGATCTTGGTTGTGTGATGTACAGGTTTAGGCTTGCCTTCTTGAGCTTTGTGATTGTGCCTTTAAGTGTTGTATTTCTCTTGGCTTGATCTGCAAATCCGTGCACATAAAGAAAGACAAAGATCATAAACACTTTGGAGAGTCATGTCTACCCTCATTACCTGAAAGGGATTTATTACTGGATGATAATGACCATCCCAAGATTCACCAGATGGTTTTTGGATCAGAATCAGGAGAATAGTAGTAGTGGGGTGAAGGTCCTTGGGGATAGGTTAGTCTGCTGGCTCAAGAGAGGTTACTCACTAGTTGAGCAGGGAGTATGAGTCAGGATGTGGTATGATGGTAACATCACTAGTGGGAGAGGTGAGGGTGTAGGTTTGGGCTTCAGATGGTCTTTCTGAAGATTGCACCTCATCCTGAGTTGGTTGTACAAACATAGATAGCAAACATAGGGTGGTGACCTTTCCCTGAGAAATGTGTTTACCCTTCTTAACCATGAAAGAAAAGACTTTACTAGTTAAAGTATTTACAGGAAAATGATCTAAAGGTACAGACACATTAGCTAGCTGTTTATCTAAAAAGATAGTGTAGAATACTAGTAATCTAATGAATCAACCAAGAACAACAAGTGATATGTGGGTTGGATTGTTAGAGAGAAACTTGAATGGAATGGATGAATGTATTATGGAATAT
>BQNB010012056.1:46022-80052 GCA_026074375.1 Tanacetum coccineum
TTTGGCTATCATCCTTAGTAGGCTGCAGAGATCTATTCCTTTGAGGGACTCAGAAACTTCAACCTAACTATCATTTGCAGGTCTAAACACATACCTCGGGAAGATAAATACACGTGTTACAATCTCTAACTATGAGCTTTCCACATTGAATTCAGTTTCTGACATTGTATTAGAAAGGAATTGGGTATCTCATAGATAGTAGATTTATATGGACTTTAGTCCCATCCCTATCACTGACTTATTTATCAAGTCCCTAGCTAGACCCTTGATCAAGTGGTCTGCTAAATTCTGTTGTGACCGAACAAACCCAATAGAAATCACACTGTTCATGATTAACTCCCTAATCATATTATGTCTAACACCTAAGTGTCTAAACTTGCCATTATACATTTGACTATATGCTTTAGCCAATGTAGAAGCACTATCACAATGGATAGAAATCAGTGATATTGGTTTCGGCTAAATTGGAATCTCATGTATCGAGTTTCTTAGCCATTCTGCTTCTTTATCATCGGCAGCCAATGATACAAACTCATATTCCATAGTAGAACCAGTGATGCATGTTTGGAATCGCATGTCAATTAGTCGTTTCAATTGTTTCAATTAGTCGTTTCAATTGTTTCAATTGTTAAAATATATATATATTTAATTGAAATGGCTAATACAAGACTTCCACCTAGTCAAAGATCACATCGACAGCGGCATAAACTTTGTTTTAATACTAGGCGAATACCCGTGCACGCACGGAAATTCTTAGCGGCCGATAATCAACAATATGCAATATTGCGGTACGTTTTTCGTGTAGCGTTCACAATAGAATTGTTTGAGTCAGAATCAAAAATGATATGCAGTATTGTGATAATTAACGATATGCAATAGCTTCTGATTAAAAATTGGAAGAAACCGATAAAATTGGCTTAGACTGTCATAAAATACACATGCTTCTGTCTTTGACTGTAAGAAATAAACCTGATCCCTACTGACTTTGGTGTTAAAGAACACTTGCCAGCCTTTGAGAAAAGTTCAGATGTAGACTCTTGAGGTTGAGATTAGTAATGAGGCGATTTTCATGCTTTCAAGACAGCCTTGTGAACCATTGTTTCCTTGTGAATTTCGTGACAACTCTTTTCAACAAGGTCAAGCAGCTTCTCTAAGTTTGAAGCCCATGAGTTTAGGATGTCATTGCTATCCTTGGCTTACTGAAAGCTTACTACACCCATTGGTCTATCTACCTTTGCTACAAGTGCTTTAGATACCACCATTTCAGATAGATGTTTTTCAGCTTCTTGAAAAGCAATCAGATTCGTAAATGAAAAATACATCAACATAAAATATGCATGGTTCAAAATTGTCACTTCTACGTAAAATGCACATGTGTTTAACTATGTTTGTATGTTGAAAACAAACCTCAACAATGAGACAAAGAAGCTAGGCTAGTCGTTTCACTGTTATCCTTGCATAGTACTTTGAGACAACGAGAATATTCTGAAAGAAAAAAAAAATTCCTGTTTTCAGTCAGCAAATGAACTTTAATAAAATAAATATGCATGAAACATGAGAGTATAATTACATGCTCTATAACTCTCTCCTTCAGATCCTCAGCAGCTTTGTCTCCCAAAGAGCCTCCTAGGATTCCTAAAGCTTTACACATTGCACACATATTCACATTCTTAATTCTAATAAAGTATATTTTTGCTGATAAACCGCCCTCACCATTCATTCCACAAATGTGTTTTTTACTTTGAAGAATGTTCATAAATCTCATACTTGTGCCATGTAAAAGAATAAAACATTTTATACTGGAATTTATTGTACATTCCATAATCTAGGGTGGTAATTTGGCATGTTTAACCTGTACGAACCCACCCGTTTTCCCACCACTTTCGTGTTGCGGACAAATTATTTACCAAAACATGGTTACCTGGAAAAACACCAACAAACCCATCAGCTTTCTCAATGAGCGCCGCAACAAAATTATCCTTATGATCGCCAAGCAAGGTTGATGATGGATACATATTAACACCCAATCTTAATCGTCTCACAATCTCCTTAGCAATAGCCAATTGGTGAGTTGGAGATTTTGCATGATACAGCTTTGTACATGATTGTATAATAAATAACTGAATATGATATACTTAGAGAATTAGAACATACCTTTGATCATCGTAACAATCACTCAAAGGTCTAGACCTCTTCTAATTGTCTCTGCATAGTCATGCCCAGGTGGATCGAAAAGCGGAAGAAGGCCTATAAATTCCTAAGGCCACCAGGTTTATCTTAACTACTATCACGTACTTCCTATGTGTAAAAGAAAACCATACATCAAATGTAGAGAATTTAAAATTCAAATAAAGTACTGAGAACTTGTGTATTTAGATGGCTCTATTTCATACCTGGCGAGCTCGTCCAAGAGATCGAAGACTATGTTCAGCAAATTTTTCAATAATGGAGTGTAACCTATTTTCAATCTCTTAGTTCTTTGCCAGATTTAAAATCTATATTAAAGTATAAACTATCAAATTTTGATTGTAAAATACTAAAAAAAGTTAATCACAGACCAAACCTTGAATCATTTTCAAGTATCACCTGATTGTAAATAAATATAGGAATTCGACACAATTTTGTCTCAGGACTCACCCATTATGCCTGAAACAAAACAAAAACTCGAAATAAAAAAGGATCAAATTCTAGATAATCTCATGAAACCGCAGATTTCAACGTTACCTTTGATAAATGACAGAGATGTAATAGAAATATGTTTCTTAAGATCTAAAGTGACCCTAGTCACTTGCACAGACCTTGTCCTCACACTAATAGATTCATCTTAAACGCCAACTATATCCATATGTGTCTACACATTTTTGACTTCCATCATAGACAACCTAATATTATATATTCACTTATATATATGTAAATAGTGTTTCTAAGTTCTAGACGACCTGACAATGCCTAGCTTGATTGATCGTAATAACTAAATAACATTATCCACATAATCATAAGTTTGTATAGGTTAAACACAATGGGTTGACACCAAACGTAAATCATCAAATAGTTTGTAATGATATTTTAAAATCTAATATTTTCAAAGCTCCAATCAGTATCTAACTTTTTGAATTATAAAGATTTAGAAATTTCTATGTATTAAATACATATTGGGTGACTTTAGACGACAATGATTGACTTATGGGGCAACAAAGCATATATGTACACCTGGTTTATTTACGTATGTGCTTAAAAAATAGAAGTATGTTATTGTTTAAGTGTGTAAAGGATCAATAACATTACCTGATTACATGAAGGGTTACGTCCACAACAAAGTCGCACTTTTTGCTTTTCAATTGTGGTCCCATTTAATTTATGCAGTTCCGATTCGACACTATTTCTGCAAACCATATGTTAGAATAGCAATGAAAAAAATTCTATAAAACCCTTTTAAGCATCCTTCTGATCACAAGGTTGGTTTCTCAAAGTATCTGTTAAAGAACAAACAATATCAAAGACAAAAAGGTGCACCTGTTGGCAAATTGAACAAATCTATATCCTACTATCCTTTGGCGATAGGAATCTTCATTGAAACTATCTCGCCAAATTGGGAGAAAGGTTGCTTAAGATCCTCATCACTTACAGTAGCGTCAAGTCCTCCAACAGATATCTACAGCCAATTGAAGGGTTAGCCAAATGTGAATAATATTAAAGATGAATTTTTTGAACCATAAAACTTGTGAAAATTACCATACTGACCATCACGATCAGATTAAGAGCCACCATTCGACATAGAACCACTTAACATATAAAATAAAAATTAATATCTAGTTGAGCCGCCATTGCATACTACAAAAGTGGTTTACCCAATTGTGATAGCACATGTGGCAATATGTATGGGCCAGGAATCCATCCAAAACACACCTTATGTTCCATTTTCAGAATTATTTAATCCGTCCACTTCTTAGCAAACGTTTTTTATTTGACCCATTTGGAATATAATATAACCCATATAAACCTTTTAATGTAACTAACATAATTGACACCTCTAATTGTAGTGTATTGAAAACCTTGATGTTTATTTAGAAAGACCTAGCAGTAGAGTAGACCAGCCACATGGTTTTTTTAAATCTTTTGCAGCGAATGAATTTTAGTATTTTACTATTCTATCATTGATTAAATATTACGTTTTATAAATCATATTTAACAGGACGATACATGCTTATTTAAGCATATATACAAATTTAAAATAAGCAATCCAAAACATCATCTAAATCATATTAACTTGCGCACAAATGTACCTTGTGAACCAAAGAAACTTGACTTTTCCCAGCATGTTTACCATCTACCAATAATATATTTTAGAATAAGCAGTGATAAAAAATAGTAGATAACATTTAGAGGTTATTTACTGGGTTAAAACGGTTTAAAACAAAATCACTATTTCAAGACGGTTTAAAACCAAACCGAACCAATAAAAAACCATATTTACGACTGCCTATTATAGATAATCAAATGTAATATTCAAATAAGCAATCCCACATACCCATATACGAAGTTTCTTAAGAAATCCACCGTTGCCAAAACTTATTTAACTTAATACGACAATCCCAAACAGCTCCTATATTCCTTTAAGAACTTAGTTCGGATAATGATAAGATTAATGGAGAAGAAATAGTACCAGGTACAAAAGAAAATCAGAAGCCATCAATTTATTTTGCTCCACATTGTCACCATCCCCATCCCCATCCCTATTCTTCTTATTCGACTTAGTCCTTGTGGCAACGCCCGTATCACCGCCATTCCTCGCCGGTTTACCCCATCTTCCGTTTGAACACACATGTCTATTAAAGATACTCCCTACAAATCATGAAACCAAATCAATTATAAACAACCTCAATTACAAAAACACCAATTTTGCTTCAAAAATATCATATCGCAAACCATGTATTGTGGTTTAACATCAATCTGCAGAATGGAATCGAAACAAAATTAATTTGATTATTAAAAAGACATCAAAATAGATCTAGTATCTTATTTAAATCGAAACCCTATTTAAGTATATGTGATAATTACCTATTTTAGGGTGCGGACATCATAGACTCACTCGTATATTCATAAAACGAAAGTGGAGATCCATGGTGTTTATGAATCGGCAGAAAATCATAGATCGGAATTGTTTTTAGTTTTTTATTTGAAACTGAATGAAGAGGTTGCAATGATTTAAACTGATTGAGGGTAAGTGAAGTGATTAATGATGAAGAGTATACAGGAAGTTTCAATCAGGCTAAACCTAATGGGACGGCCTTTTGCGGTCGGTCGTCCCATGTGGCAATAAAAAGGACCTGGTCACCCCACTACGCCGACCGAAGCAAGACCTGGTCACCCCCAACCTTTGCAAAGTTAAGGTCTTCTGCACGACCTTACAATTGGAGGAAGATTTCGTATTAAAAATTTTTAACTCTTTCTTTTATATTTTTATTTTAAAAAAATAAACAATCACCCATTCACTATAAAATCTCACTTTTTATATCATTTTTAATCACAAAACACATACATTTTATGCACTTTCATTATCTTTTTTAAATAGCTTCTTCGATACCACATAGCGACGATGAAATCCAAGCTTTGGTTCAAAAATAAATTGACGAAGATATGGTTCATCAGAAAGCGATTCTGGATTTAGCCTTGCAATTTGATAATGTATGCACAACTAAAGAAGATCTTAGAAAAGCATACGAGAAATGTAATCACATTCCACAAGAGAGCTGTGCTTTGATCAACACTTTCTTAAAAGAATGTTCTGATAAAGATTACGAGTTAAATCTTTCTATGTACAGAAAGGCGGCAAAACTAGAAAAATAAATGAATGCTAAGTTAGCTTGGATACATGAAAAATACAACCACCGCTTAGAAACCCATATGGGTGGTTCGTCATTACAGACACATGAGATTGGTGATGTATACCTTACTGCGGAAGAGTTACATCAACTACATCTAGATGAAGAAGCCTTAAGAGAAACACTAGAAGAACAAACAATGAATGAAAAGGCACGGGAGGAGAAGATTAGGCAAAAACAAGCTGATGATGATGAATACTTTATGGAATTTGGGGTGATGAGAATTGATTCAGATTACGAGTCATCAGATTAATAAACTAGAAACTATTTTAGTGTAATGTTGTTTTAATTTAATGTTTTAAATAAAGTATTGTATTTTAAATTCCGTTATTATATTTTCAAATTTTGAATTCCAACGGCTAGTTTTTCGTTATAAATACCCCCACCATCTCCTCATTATATCACACAACTTCTTATCCAACTATCCAGATGGATTCCAATTTCACTAACGAAAATGATCCATGGGAATACAGTCTTGATATAGACGATTCTGATCTCCATTTAACACCTGTTCTGCGTTCGTCTAGTAGCGCACATGTTGAACCATCTCCATACACCCCAAATCCAGTTACCATAATACCCGGTCCTGCGGGTGTTGTTCAGCTCTCTAATAGCATATGTGTTGAACCATCTTCCTTAACCCCAAACCCAGTTAGGATAATTCTCGGTCCTGCGGGTCTTGTTCAGCGAGCCAAGCTACTTAAAAAAATGTATTTATTCTTGATCTGGATGGGGCTTTAATGTCGACACAAGAATATATGCAGAAAGTTGTTGAGGATGTGGGTGAGGATGCTGATTTTAACAGTGGGGCGTGGGTTAGCGCCACTAACTATGTGAATGCTTTTGGTGGCACTGTAACTGGATGTTTGGGAGACATCGACAACTTTCTTAAAAAGGGAAAACTTGAACAAGTTGTTGCAATAGTGAAGTCTTGTTCTCCGAATGCTCTTGGAGATTTAAATGTGACTCTGAAAGATCTATCGGGTACAGTAACTGAAACAATAGGGGCTGCTATGATACTTCATGTAATATCCTTTTCATAACTACTCACATCAAAAACTTTGTAGGAGCTGCTATGATACTTGATGTGAGTAGTTATGAAAAGGATATTACAGTAGGAGCTGCTATGATACTTGTCAATGTCTCAGTTTTTACTCCTAAACTATCAAAGCATTACCTTAACATTACAAAAAGAAATGTGGTTGAGGTTTTCCGTAAGGATATGGTTTCATTAGCTTAACATTATTGTTATTCAATTTCATAATGTAATTTTCAATTCCGTAATGTAATTTTTAATCCCATAATGTAATTTTCAATTCCGTAATGTAATTTTCAAATTTGAAATCAAACAACTACTATTCTAACGGATATTATTCGAACTATATGTTTTAAAACGTATCTGTGTTATATTTTTAAATTCCGTCAAGTTCATGTTTTTTATTTCTGTAATTTTTTTCCGTCTTTTCTTCCGTGTATTTTTATTTCCGTATTTTAATTTGTAAAATGTTTAATTATTAATGTAATGTTTTTAAAAAAAATATTATTCGGTGTCCTTTGCGGTCACCACTACATGTGTTTGGTCATTTTGTGGTCTAAGAGAGAGAAAGCTAAGTTGGCGCTAACGTGGCGATGTCCTCTGCGGTCACCACTACATTCAGTCTTTGACTGCAAAAGAATTGATTTTATTGGCATTTAATTTTTTAACATTGCCTAAAATAGGGATTTTCAATATTGAGTGAATTAAATTTTCAACATTTCCAAAATTAATGAGTTTTCAACCTTTAAAGAATTTGTCAAATTCTCTTTATATAGTAGTATAGATATAGATGAAAACAGTTCATCTTAATGTTCAATTTACTAATATACATTTGATCATAAAGCATTTATCATTAAGTTAATATTTTTAATATTGTTGAATTTTCAAAATTTTATCTTTTTTTGTTTCTAACCCATTAATTTTTTTTTCTTGTAATGAATACAAATTGATTTTTTTAAATGTTGCATCAAGTGTCAGACCATAACTGCAAGTTCGCAAGTATATTACATATTTTTGGTACTTATGTATTTATTTTTATGCTTGTTTTAAAATGTTTAATGTGTTTCATGTTAAATCGTGGATCATTCCATATTTTAACATTGTGAGTGCACATATCATATCTAAATAGTTTCTAAGGTGCCAACGTCTGCGTACCAGAGTTGGTCAGAGAGCTCTTCTCATGCGAGAGGTCTCGAGTTCGAGTCTCCCCATGGTGGTTTCCTCCTATAGGCGAATGACAGTGAGCTCCCACTAACTACATTATCTGTACTAACCTAGTCATTCCAAAAAAATAGTTTATAAGATAATTAGGTTATCAAATTTTGATATTTTTAAGTGCGCACTTTTGACGTCATCTAAATGTGATTGCTTGCTTTTTATGTCCATTGGCATGAAATTTAACACTTATATTTAATTTAGCAACGTTAAACATGTCACTCATTATTGAAATAACAACATACATTATGTTCAAATATTTATCATCCATCAATCTATTATATCTAAAAATTAGTGTGAAGGTGCTCATAATTAGTGTGCTCTAAATATTCGATTGTAGGGATTTCAACTACCATGGGTTACATCGGCAGTTTCAACCTCGTTCAATGTCATTAAACATTCGACAGTTTCTTTCTCATTTAATGAATCACTACAATGATTTTGATAAACAAAGGTATAGTAACTTAAATAAACATTTTTTAAAAGTAGAATGACCTTTGAGTGCAATAACCTTAAGCCAATACAAGACTTCCACCTAGTCAAAAATGGCATCGGGAGCAGAAACTTTGTTTTATCAGATAGATGAAAACACTTCATCTTAAAATTTAAAAACTTATTAATGTTCAATTACTAATATACATTTGATCATAAAGCATTTATCATTAAGTTAATATTTTTAATATTGTTTATCACTTTTTGTTTCTAATCCATTAACTTTTTTTCTTGCAATGATTACAAATAAATTTTTTAAGTGTTGCATCAAGTGTCACACCATAACTGCAAGTTCGCAAGTATAATTATTATTTTATTTTTTTTAAGTTACGAATTAAATTTAAAAAGGGACTAAACGAGGAACTAACTATCATAATAACTATATTTGAGGGATCAAAAAAATATTTTTGTTATTTGCAATACATAAAATAAAAAATAAAAACAACGAAATGAATAAAAGGCAGCTTCTTGTTGTTGTTCTTCTTCTTATTCACAAAGTCTGCACACACACAGTTATAGAACTTGTTGGCGTTATAGGTGTTAAACGATGATGTAAACCTCATAGGTATAGCTTTATTATTCATCACTATTTATAAAGTACAAATGCAACCCTAACCCTAATAACCTAATGGACCCTAAACCCACAAACGGGCTTGGGCTTATTTATTGGCTAATCCTTCCCCGCAGTCCGAGCTGCGAAATCGCGAAAGCTCTGACTGAAGCAGATCTCAAAATAAAACATCAAAATAAACAAACAATAAAACAATACGAATACGATTGTGTGAATTTGTGACCTTAGCACAAATAACACAAATCACTAACAATTGACAAAACATAATTTTTTTTAACAAACCACTAAAATAAAGATAAAAATAAAGACAAGCATCCTCCAATCTTTAAAGCATCCGAATGAGTAATAACAAAAAGGAATAAAATCCTTTATTCTTATGTTGGCTGCCAATTGATGTCATTTTTTTTAACGAACTCCAACCTCCTTTTTTTTCTTGTGTAGTTCGGCTGCTACAATTGATCTCCACTCTTTTTTTTCTTTTCTTTTTTCTTTTTTTTTCTCTTTGTGTCGGCATTTTTTTTAAAGGATAACGATGGTGGCAGCGGTTAAAGGTTTGACGAGTGGTCTATGAGAGGCGGCTCAATTTAGCCACCTAGGTCTGAGGATCAGACCCGCTCTGAGGATCAGACCCGCTCTGAGGATCAGACCCGCTCTGATACCATGTTAAACGATGATGTAAACCTCGTAGGTATAGCTTTATTATTCTTCACTATTTATAGAGTGCAAATGCAACCCCAACCTAACCCTAATAACCTAATGGACCCTAAACCCACAAACGGGCTTTGGATTATTCATTGGCTAATAATATGTAACTCGCACACAGTCCAGGCACCTATAATGAGCCTATAGCACCCCAACCGGTGCAGTTGGCGGTGTTATAGGTACCCAAAACGCACCTATAACGGGGTGGTTATTAACCATTGCACCGTCATTTTGTAACTGGAGCATCATGCATTGCATGTATTTCAGTAGTGCTGCTGGAACTACCTCCGTTGTACTTGTCTTCACTAACCCAAGGTTGCTTCCCCTTTCTCCAAGTTTCAAGCTCCATAGTTACCTTTTACTTTCATGCTAGGTTCTTTCCGGCACCTAACTGGTTAAGGGCACCTAGTCTACAAGCCCACATATTCTTAAGCACTCATGAGGTACCAACTCTTTAACCAAACCGGGTTTCCAAATCATTAACAACCGTATTTTCCTTCATCGCTTTCTGAAAGTAGTTTGCTAAATTTCTCACATCTTTATCTCTTTCCATATCGAGGGGTTGTTGTCCTGTTAAGAGTTCTGCAAGAACAACTCCAAAGCTATACACGTCACTCTTACCTGTTAATTCGCCTGTATGAAAATAATTCAGGAATCTAAGTATCCAAATGTTCCCATGAACAAGTGTAACGACTCGATCATTTTGGTGGGCCACCTAAGGGAATTAAACCCGAGGCCCCAAAATCAGCTATTTTGGCTTGTAATATTGCCACCCAGTAAAATGTTAGTAGAATTTCCATTCTCTATGTATGATGGACCATTCTAGCATACTGTGTGAAGATAACGTTGCACCTGCTGCTTCATTGCTAGTCCTTAAAAACGTCTATCCCATGATAATCTCCCCACTCCACTCTTTCTATAATGAATGTGATGATGAAGAGTATTATTGGAAACAAATTCGTAAGCTAACAATGGCACATCAGTTTCCAAACAAACCCCAAAAAGTTGCACCACGTTTGTGTGATTAATCTGCGTGAGAATAACCATCTCATTTATAAATTGTTCCCTTTGTTCTTGATCAAGTTTTTGGGACTTCTTAATCCTAATACTCAACTAATCTGGTAGAGCTCCTTTATACACATACGTTACCTCCTCTACCATATTATCTGTCGCTGCGTAATTTGTCTGTTCTTCTTTTTAGCATCTTCATATTTAAAAAACTTTCATGAAACCGACATCAGAGCCACCTTGGTTTTTAGTTTCTCCCCTTCCAAAAACGCACCGACCATTTGCTCATAGAACTTTTCTCTTAGCTTAAGTATCTTTCTTTTCTTGGCCATAAAGTACAACACTAATACTCCGGTCAGTATTGCTAGGAATCCAATCCCCATACCTGTACGTGAATTTTTTTATAAAGGAAACTGATTATATAATAATGAATTAAAACAACATGTAGGTGATTATATATGGGAACATAGGCATTTCAATAAGTTTTGAAATATATTAATTCTTTAAAGATTTTTAGGAAATGGTAAGGTTTAAAGATAAATTTCCCCCTTATTTTTTGGGAAAAAAGGAATAAAGTAGAATCGAACCCTTTTTTATTGCATGGCACAGTATCACAAAATCCTTTCGGATAATTAAAGAGAAGCACTTTGTTTCTAGACACAAGAGAACTAAGAAAAACAAAAAGGAATTGTTTGTTTCCGTATGTAAGATTGAGACCGATGATTATGTTAAAAAACATAACTTTATATATAAAGTGAGTGTATACCTGATACTAGTTTTTTTTATCTATAGTAAACTCACTATTCATTCCATACATCAAAATTATACGTTCAGTAAAAAATTAGGTGTTTAGTTATTTGATATATTCTTCACCAGGGGAAAACCCTTTACCCAAAAAAAGGGAACTAGAAAATACCTATCGAAAATCCGAGCACTTTGAATGGTTTAGGACGACAGTCATTTTGAATCTTGCCATCACCATGATAGCCTTCTTTACATTTGCATGTGTAATTCCCGGGAGTATTAATACAAGTTCCATAGCATGGAAAATCCTCCTTCCGATGACACTCGTTGATATCTAGCAAAAAAGGAACACAGCGTTTGATTACCTAATCTTCAACATAACAAAATTAAGTAATCATTTTATATGACATCATAAAGAGCTAAATACGTAATTTATAACACTAAATCTACAAATATTTTTTTTATAGATCTATCAGTGACACACAGAAGATGTCACCATATGTAACCTTTTTATTAGAAAAATGTGCTTAATTAAAGTAACACTTTTATTTCTATATTTCAATGGTTTGGTACGTGTATCTTCTATTATATTCGTCCTAGGCTTTTCAATATAAATTGTCATTAAAAAAAAAGTTCAAATTACAACACTTGTGTCACTAGGTTAAACCCCCACAAGCCTTAGATGACAGATCTTGGTGTGTGACTATAGTAACAAAATTAAAA
This sequence comes from Tanacetum coccineum, assembly GCA_026074375.1. Taxonomy (NCBI): domain Eukaryota; kingdom Viridiplantae; phylum Streptophyta; class Magnoliopsida; order Asterales; family Asteraceae; genus Tanacetum; species Tanacetum coccineum. The sequence continues at coordinate 58,396 of BQNB010012056.1, forward strand.
TAGAGTGAAAATTCATCTCGGAAGCAGTGAGATCCGGATATTCTAAGAGGGGAGGGAACGGTTGGCTGGCTGTTAGCCTGACGCCAAGCCTTGGCGCGAGAAAAGGCCATGGCGCACCACTCCCATCCTCGCGCCAAGCCTTCTCGCGCCAAGGCTAACAGCTCACGCGGTTTTTTTTTTTTGGTTTGCTGTGTGTTTGTGTGTTTGTATTTATGTATTTGTGTTTTGTGTTTTGTGTTCTGTGTTTGTGAGTATGTTTTTTGTTAAATTTTTTTTCACGTTGAAGAATGGTGGAAGACGCGAGGAAGAAGAAGACCCAACATGATATACAATATTTTTTTTTTAATTTTCTTAAACCTTATTCTTTTATAAGTTGACACTATTAGTCCCTCTAATTTTAATGAATTTTATTTTTAGTTTTATAAACAAGTGTATTTTAAATAAATATGAAAAAAAAAATTAAAAAAATATAATAAAAGAATGTCATGGCACCAGAATTCTGATGCCAAACCAATGCCACTGAATTCTGGTGCCATAGCATTTCTGGTGCCAAACTCTCTTTTGCTGACGTAGCACGACTTTTTGAGTTTGGCACCACCACTCCCAGTGCTCTAATAAAGTTATTCCACATGGTTGTAAGGCAAAAATTAGATAAAAAAATATCTACGAAAAAAATAAATGTAAGTAAGAGGGGAGGGAACGGTTGGCTGTTAGCCTGACGCCAAGCCTTGTCGCGAGAAAAGGCCATGGCGCACCACTCCCATCCTCGCGTCAAGCCTTCTCGCACCAAGGCTAACAGCCCACGTGGTTCTATTTTATTTTTTTTGGTTTGCTGTGTGTTTGTGTGTTTGTATTTATGTGTTTGTGTTTTGTGTTTTGTGTTTTGTGTTTGTGAGTATGTTTTTTGTTAAAAAGAATTTCAGGTTGAAGAATGGTGGAAGACGCGAGGAAGAAGAAGACCCAACATGATATACAGTATTTTTTTTTTTTTTTTAATTTTCTTAAGCTTTATTCTTTTATAAGTTGACACTATTAGTCTCTCTAATTTCAATGAATTTTATTTTTAGTTTTATAAATAGGTGTATTTTAAATAAATATGAAAAAAAAAATAAAAAAAAAATGTCATGGCACCAGAATTCTGGTGCCAAACCAATGCCACTGAATTCTGATGCCAAACTCCTTTTTGCTGACGTGACACCACTTTTTGAGTTTGGCACCAAAAGTTTGGCACCACCACTCTGAGTGCTCTAAGGCTTTATGATACCCTTTTAAAGGGAGGTGATTTGTACACACATTTTATTTGCCATCCGCCATTAATATCCGCTTTAGAATTCAAGGCCTTTCAAAATAGTGGCGCTAGATATGATGGCCGAAAAATTGATTTCAATGACTATATATATATGAACAAGGTTATTTCATGAGAAATATATTTTTTCTATGTTTAATTTTACATAGTATGAAATTAAACAAAGTTGACATATGTTCGCTTGAAAATTTATAAAATAAAAAAGGGAATCTTGTGAAAAAGGAAAAATGATAATGTAAGGACATATATATGTAATTTACTTAGATTATACCTTTGCAGCCAGGAGAAAGATATGGATTTCCCTCATAGCCTTCTTTACATACACAGCGGTACCCACCACTTTTCCTTTGAGAGCTAACACAGGTGCTATTCGATTGGCAGGCATAACCATTGGTTGCTTCGGCTTGAGAGCAACTCAGATTACCAATAGCCCATTCAAGCACTACTGGCACTGTAGCTTCAATTCTCTCTATGAAGGAAGTATCGTTAAAATCACTCACCCCATTGAAGCGAAACACATTCTCGTCTCCTACAAAGGCATATCCGCATGGATCAAACGACCTAATATACCTCTCATTATCGCTTGATTCCGACAAGGAATGGACATCAACAATATACTGCTTTATGTCATTGGGAACGGATGATTGACAGCAACCGTTTCCCGTACACTGATCACCAACAACCTCCTCCTGTGATGAGCAAAAGACCATACAACCTATAGACACAGCCATAGACTTTGTCACTGTGGCCATATAAGCCGAATGGTAGCAACCGATGACTGTAAACTTATTTTTATTGGATAATGTGTAAGGAATAGGCATTTCTTCTATAATGATATGAGACCTTTTCCCATAATAGCAGATGCTCGCCACTATATTGGACGTCAGGATAGTGGAATCCGATATATATTTGATGTAGAAGTCATCAATTTTAGTAAAAGAGGCCTTAGGAGGGATTACGGAAGTGTTGCAGTAGATGCGAAATCCCTGATCTATATAACACTCTGAGTTGTCTCCGACCCCAAAAGGGTATGGAACAATCAAGTCCCCACATCGGTTGTCGCAGCCTGGCTTCGCAAGGTTAGTTGAGTTAAGGAGTGTGTAGGATTCACTGGTGGGGTCAGAAGAAACTGTCAACCAAAACGTTAAAAATACAGCTGAAATGAGAATAAAGATATTCATCGCAGTCAATTTTAGGTGTTGTAGTTTTTTTAGGAGCTCAGAGTTTAACTTCGTGTAGATTATGTGGTGTTAATGGTGTAGTTATAGAAAACAAAGTTTGGGTTGGTTTAGACAAGGAAGAGGAAGATGACTCAAAGTCAGTCAAAACATGTGTGAGGTTTTTTCTTTAATATAAAGTTCCTAGAATAGGAAAGACCACAAATTGGTTTTGACTTTTTTTATTTCTTCTCTTACCTTAATTGAATAGTTCTATTTTAGAGACCAACTTCTTTAGCAATAACGAAATTAATAGTATTAAACATATAAACAACAATATGTACCTCATGTCCTGAATCTTGAAGAGCTTTCAGGTCCGCTTTTGCAATGTTATTGCGTCCTCCTCTAATTCTCCCAAGGAAAGGAAAGAGAAGGGGAGAAACCAATATCCAATTGCCGCGCGCTTAGTAATATGCTTAACACGTTTACGTTGTGCAACATCACTCACCGCATGACCGGGCACGAAATCAGTCAACCCGGTTTACGTCAAAGGCGAAGATCCTATTATTATTATTATTATTATTATTATTATTATTATTATTATAAGAAGTCGAGATATAATAATAATAATTATTATTTTTTAATAAGAAGTCGAGATGTTATTATTATTAATTTTTTAATTACCATCATCACTTTATTAGATGAAATAAGATATTTAAAAAAAGTTAGTGGGGAATCGAGATACTAGCTGAGCCCCCACTCCTTTAGCTATTACAAAGCTAATCCTAAAAAAATATGAACATCATTTATTACAAATCAATCAATCGACTTTAATATGTAACCATATGGATCTTTGATCAAATATGCCGAATAATCAACAACAATCATTAACTAACATAAATACATAAACAATGTTAGGGATTATAAAATCTAAGCAAACACAATAAAGATCTAGCTTATCATAATGAATGAATCAAAATCATAACCACCAATTGAAACTAAACACAAAATTAAGATAGGATTCGATAGACCAACCATGGATTACAAGATGTTTTTGATGTGAATTAGACCCTTAAAGTTGCTGAAAAAACACCCCCTAAACATAAGAATCGGACTTAGGGTTTAGGGCTTGAAAAAAACGAAGTTATGATGTTATATTTATAGGAAAATATTAGGTCGGCCCTTTGTGACGGCATCAGCCAGCATTCTTTTTCCAAAGTTGTAGATCTTCTTTTCCTGGTCGTGTGGCCACTTAAATCGTCCAAATCCGAGTTCATATGAAAGAGTTATGATCAAAACAATATATCGTATTTCTCGCGCAAAAAATCAGTTTTCTTGGCACATTTGGTGATGGCGTCAGGGATTTTCGTGGGTTAGGAAGTTTTTGTGACACCGTCTCCACACACTAAGAAGTCACATTTTGTGTCCAAAAATTCACTTTCTAGCCATATTTGACGAAGGCGTCAGGATGGGAGTCACCATCTTGAAAAGTTGTGTTTTAGTCTTGTTTCTTCCCGAATCGAGCACAAGTCACGTGCTTTTCCTCCACGTGCTTCCCAAATGCTAATTATACAAAATAAAGGATTTAGTGCAATAATAGAGCGTATTTGCATGAATTTGGGGGTTAAATAAACCCGAAAAAAGTGTATAAAATGACACCTTATCAATAACAACTATACCCGGATAAAACAGACAGAGAAAAATATACAACTCAATATAATCATACACTAAAATCCTAATAAAGCAATAAAGATAGAATATTTGTACTAATGTAATCGCGACTTTCTGCAAAAATCTGAAAATTAAAAATTCCGAAAATTCAACAAAAATAGATTTTCAACAATTCGAAAAAACGCAGATTTCTCCTCTGCTATAGTTCTGACACCGTCACATTTAAATCCTGACACCGTAATGACCACGTGATAGGTTTTGCGTTTTTGTTTTCTAAAAAAATTTCTGCAAAATATCCTATTACTTATTTCCTGAAAAAATTAATACATAAACTACGAAAACAATTTGTACATATATATTACTCAAACAAACAAACAAATAAAACATAAAATGTACATTAACTTTAAATTATTTATTTTTCATGTTTGAAATGGTTTCTTATTAACCAGGTATTTTTCTCTACATTTATTATATGCAAAATATCTTTAATTGCAATTAAGATGACGTTAAAAACATAGTAAAGCATGCTCACATATCAATAAAATATATAAGAGTAAATAATAAAAATTAAAACAGATGACACTCCTAAAATGAATAAAATTAAAAGATTTGGTTGCCTCCCAATAAGTGCTTTTCTTTATTAACAAGTGTCGTAGCTAGACTCGGAGTCACACTCCTTACGTGTCTCCTTCTCTCGTCCTACTACTACAATGGATAAAACAAGATCCTTTCGTCACGTTTATATTCAGACCTAATGTCACACCTTGAGAATGGCGGATTTACGAGGCGTGACGGAGGATTGATCGTCATAACACAAAGCGTCAATAAAGAGAAAACTAATTTGCATTAAAACAATTGTTACAACTTCCTCCGGCAACAAGTATGGGACTTGTGCCAGAATAGATTGAACAACATCACATAGTTGAAATTTAATATAAACAACTCCTCACAATCGGAGTGATACAAGTCTAAAGGAAATCAAAAGCTAAACATTAAACAAAATTCCCAAATGCAAGTCTTTCAAGATAAGATCCCTGAAGGATGCTGTCACACCCTGACATAGGCGGAAACACGGTCATGCGACGAAGAATGATCAATCATAACACAAGATACAAGATAGAGAAAACTAAAATGCATTAATAAGTGCCATGATGATCTTTCATCTCAAGTGCAGACTTGAGTGCGGTCCCAATCAATAACACAACACATAGTCGCCAATTATTACAACCATAAGCTCACGCAGGGGTCCATACTAGTCTCAACCAAAACCCCAAAGTACTTATATCCAGAATAAAAACTTAAACAATTCTTCCAGAAATACAATGCATACAGGATGTCTTACAGTCTGATAACACGCATCACAATCCTACTAGTCATTTTCTTCACCTGAAAATGATAATCGAAAACGTCAATAATATTGTTGGTGAGCTCGTAGGTTTGGAGAAACCCAGTCGTTGTACCAATATCTCAAACAGTTAGACAATTGTGCAATATGACAGTGAATACATGTAAAAGCACTCAATCCCATGACTTAGCATCCCCGCTAATCATGTACCGTGACCTAGCATCCCCGCTAGTCATCAGTCTAGCATATACCAATTTTCTTGGGGTCGCAACCCCGGTGTCACATGTACACCCTAAGCCTACCAGCTGGACCTATATTTAGGGTGGAAGGTCACAAGTCCCACACAGAAGTTCCACACAGGAAGTCCCACATAGAAGTTCCACACAACATGTTTTACCAAAACTAATGCATTCACATAGAAGTCATAAGCACATATCATTGTCCCAAAAACAAAACCACATTTCGCATAGTTCAGAAAACAGTTCAAAACATATTTGAGTATCATTTTCCTCCAACAAAAAGATTTAAAAAGTGGGGCTACGAGAACTCACCTTAAGCAGCAAACTCAATATCACACAAGCAAATGCAACTACGTCCGAACACGACCTAGTCCAATTAATGTTCCACTTAGACATTTATTTCCAAAACAGTTTTCAGGTTTGATGCATAGAGTTCAGATGCATGTTGTACGGTTATCCTTAACGTTTCAGTGGTGTGATGGTTGACAACTTAACTTCAAAAATATCACGCTTTCAACTCATTCCATAGCATAATATATATACTTATACTATTTAATAATATAGTAGAGTAACATAAGAAAATTCTTATAATAAGCACTTATAATATATACTTCGGTAAGTCCATTCGGTACTCTTAGTTACCATTAATTCATCATTTAAATATAAGAAACGAAACGTTTAATTATACTAAAGAATTTAGAAATTTCAAAAAGTATATTATTCGTCCTTTATTCGACTTAATAAAATAATAATATTTTATTAATTTATCGAAAATCGCGTTTTGAGTAAATTACTAAGTGTAGACTTTTTACGAAATTTCGACATGACCCGTACGTTTATACAACGTATTCCAAGGTTTTTAAACCTTTATTTCAAACAATTTTCCACAAATTCACCATTTTCCGAGAAAATGCCAAAAATCCATATTCCTCAATGTTCATCAAAACGTATTTCCCAAACGACTTTCAATATCAATTCCTATGTATGTCCCATTTTCCAAAGTTTGCCAAAACTCATAAATGACCAATTTACGCTTATTAGGCCTTAAGGCCCTATAAAGATCCATTAATATATTCATATGTATAATATATACTTTAGATCCAATACCAAAGTCCATTAGTGAATATAAGCCCAAAACAATAGTTAACAAAATAATCCGGACCATAATAAGTCCTCAATAATCCTCGACTTACTGAGCTTATTGGGCCGTGAGCCCATAAGCTACCAAAAACTAAAATAAGCTTTTAAATAAGCTAATACGCTACTAGTATATTCGGTTATCACCATAAGCTATAACATAGTCCACAAGTACACGACATACGAGGTAAATAACCAAAAACACTTTTCTTAGACCCCTTATTATTGTCGTGAGCTAATAAGCCCATAATAAGTCCATTCGAGCAAAAAAATAAGCCAAATAAGCCGTTAACAAAACAAGCTACATAGTAAATAAATGTTTTTCAACCATCACGACCACGATGTAAAAACAAAAATTCCCTTTTGTCTCCTCTCTTGTATTCGACGCAAAACAAACACCCCTTTTTATTTATTTCATTTTCAAGTTTCGATTTTTACGACGATCAACTTGTACAACTAACATCTATGCATCTTAAGGTATTTAAAAGTACAAAAATATTTGATAAGATGACTTACAAAAATCGTCACTTTTAAGAAAGATCGACACGAACCAAACAACCCAAACGTTGTTTAAATGTTAACCCGTGCATTAGAATCAACCCCAAACCTTTATGTCTTCATGTTTTGATCAAGTGGTAAAATTTTGTAAATGTTTGTGTGTGTGTGTTTCGGACGAGAGCCACAAGAGAGAAATGAGAAGATTTTTTTGTGAAATGATGAACTATGTGTTTTCAAAATGCAAGAATAGAATATCTAGGTACTATCCTTGGACACAAGAGCTAAAATTTAGCCATCTTGTCTCCCCTTGGTCTTGAACCTACGGCATGGGATCCTAGGGAGTGTCGGGTGCTACTTTTCGTGTCGGGTTCACTTAAATCTCAAAAACCGTGATTGTAAAATATTTTCCAAAGTTACTTAGTATTTTTATTCAATATAAAAATACTTTTCCAATAACCTAGAGTATTTACACGACATATTTTCATTTAAAACATTCCAAAAACTCATTTTGAACATTAAAGGACGTGTCGAGACTCGTTTTTGGCATTTCACGCTATTCACGGGTCAAACCACCCGGTACATAATCAACATAATAATACCCTCTGAAACGGATTATTATACACCATTTAACCATAAAACACCTCACATCTCATAAATTCATCACCGTCAACAAGGGACAGGTTCTAACAAAATTGACAAAATTCAAATAGTCAAAGGACTAAATTAGAACATTCAAAACTTACAAAAATGGCAAGGGTTACAGATGCTCTTAGGTCTGCTAAAGCCTGCTATCCTGATCTCACTGATCATTTACACTACCTACAAATGATACTCGGAAGGGTTAACATTACGTTGGTGAGCTCGTAGGTTTAGAAGTAAACCCAGTTGTTGTGCTAGAATTTTAAGTAGCGGACAATTGTGCAATATAAAAGCAAAAATGCATGCAATAGTATTTAAATTATCAACACATCAACACCTCATACGATTGTATCCCAACCCAAATCAACAATTTATAATATCACGCATGCTCATAGTCCTCCAGACCTATCGCCTACCAGCTGGAGCTACACAGTCGGCTAAATAGTGTGGGGCAAAAATTCACATTGGAACTTCGCATAGATAGATCTCATAGTATTCGCATAGCATTCACATAGTGTTCATATAGCATTCATATAGGCAATCATAGGCACATAGCATTGTCCAAAAGAAATAAAAGATTTTGCACAATATTCAAAGTAGTTGGCATAGGTTTTGAGTATCATTTTCCCCGAATGGAAAAGAGTTTAAAAGGTGGGGCTATGAGAACTCACCTTTAAATAAAGTGATATGTAGCTGAGGATATGATCAAACAATTGTGTGCAACGGCGTCCAGACTCGACCTAATCCAGTTAATTGTCCGATTTAGAAGTGTGTTTTTACATGTATGATTAGGGTTGATGCATAGTAGTCAAACGTGCGTTGTACAGTCACTTTTAATATTATTGGTCGGGTGATGGTTGATAATTTAGATTTCAAGAATATAAGTAGTAGTATGTACATTAGTATTATACACTTATACTATTTAAGGAAAATAGACAAGGAAAATAGAAGTAGAACTAAGAAGTAAATGAATAAGCAAATAACTATGATTAAGCATGTTTCGACAGTTTTTCCGGTAACCCCAGTTACCTAAATTTAGCGGTTGAAGTATAAGTATTTACACGTTTTATATTCATAAAATGATTAGTAAGAGTTTTATATTATATAAAGTTATAAAATATGTTTTTCGTCTTTTACTCGATTTATTAAAATAATAATATTTTTATTATTTCGTCTTTTTGTTGGATTTGAAAAAGTGAGTTTTTATTAATTATTTCTAAGTATTATAATTTTACAAAATTTCAACAAGACACGTTCGTTTATAAAACATTTTCCAAGGTTTTTAAACCTAAATTCCAACAATTTTTGACAAAACGCCAAATTTCCACATTTTCAACGCGTTCTATCAAAATGTACATTTCACACGACTAACCTAACCTTTTTAGCTGAATAAAGTATAAATCGTTCAGAAATCCATTTCAACATTCAAACTTACTAGTTTTTCCCTTATTGGGCCTTAAGGTACATTAGTGTTCTAAAACCGTATAGTTTAGTTCTTAAACCAAATTAGTCCGATATACAAGTTTTAAATATGTATTAGAAGTGATTAGGATGTAAGCTAAATGAAAAATCCCAAAAATACGCCGAAGCTTATTGGGCTTCCATTTGAGCTGTGGCCATTATTAAGACCAAACATCCTTTTCGAAATTATTCCAATTTCGAAATTTAATGACATGTCACAATACATGATTAAGTATTTAAACATCAAGTTAACCGACTAAAAAGTCGTGAAAGTAAGTCAAACATCACGGACCAAGACTAAGCCATGATTTAGGCTTAGCTTATTAGGTCGGGGCTAATATAAGCCCACAAAGGTCAATACGAGCTTATTTATTAAGCCGATTGCCATGTGCTTTTCGAGATATACAAATAAGTTACAAACAAAGTCGTGAAAATAAGCCGGACCACAATAAGGTCCATAATAAGCTGCGGCTTATTGGGCCTGGGTTATATAAGCCCAAAAACCATAGACGTATAGTTTAAATAAGATAATAAGCGACGTAGTATTTTTTTGTTCTAGGATAAGCCATCATAATAAGCTATATAAAATATGACAAGGATAGGTAATAACCAAAACCACTTTCCTTTTGACCTTATTAGGTCCGAAAGTTAATAAGCCCATAAATAAACCGCGTAGGCTTATTTTTAATCCAATAATAAAAATAAGCTACTAAGTATATAAATGTTATTCAACCATCACGACCACAAAAATAAAATGGTCTTTCCTTGTTCCCTTTTTACCCGAGTTCGAAACCCACGAACCCCTTTTATATTTGTTTATAAATTTTAAGCTTTCGATTTTTAGAAAACGCACCGTACAACTATTATCTATGCATCATAACACTACTAAAAGTACAAAAATATTTAAGAAATAGATGACTTACAAAGAGGGTTTTGAAAATGAGAATAAGCACTAAACCGACAACTCAAACGTTGTTTTAATGATACTACGCCTATTAGAATCAACCCGGAAGTGTTTAATCCTTCATGTTTCTTGATGAAAAATAAAAGTTATGGTGTTTGTGTGTGTGTTGGAGTTCGGACGCAACAAGAGAGAAGAAAAAGAGAGAGCAAATTTGATGTGTGTGAAATAATGAATGAATGTGTGTGTATTTTGAAAACATATTATACAATGCTTGGTACATGCATGGGACAAGGTTGCTAAAAACTTGCCTTATGGTTCCCTTTGTGGGGCTCGAACCGTGGGCACCCTAGGAGGCATCCTAGGTGCGTTTTGGCTCTTGTCGGGTTACTAAATGACCTAAACTCGTGATTTAAAATGTGACCCAAAGTTTCCTAGTATTTTTAATGAATGTAAAAATGTTTTTACTCAAACTTCGACTATTTACACTATAGATTTTAGGGTTAAATTGTCTTAGCTTTGATATGAACATTAACGGACGTATCGGGATGCGTTATTTGATAGGTTAAGCCGTTAGCAGGAAAACCACTCGGGATTTGATCAAGTATAAACATAATCATCTATAATGAGATAATTAAAGAGAATATTAAAACTAATGATTAAATAGATAATAAACAGATACCCGTTAATCACGGAAATTGATTTGACAGAACATAAAATGATAAAAGTCAAAGGACTAAAATAGAACATTATTAACTAGAAAATCCGCAAGGGTTACATTCTACCCTCTTAAAAATAATTTCACCCTGAAATTCAACTAGTACTAGAGCTAAAGAGATGTGGGTATTTGAGTTTCATTTTATCCTCATGTTCCCAGGTAAACTCAGGCTCTCGTTTCGAATTACATCGAACCTTAATGATAGGAATCCTACTCTGCTTCAGTTTCTTGAACTATCGTTCTAGGATTTCCACTGGCTCTTCCACAAAGTTCAACTTAGCATCGACTTGGATTTCCTCTAAAGGCACATGTAGGGTTGACTCGGCCAAACATTTCTTGAAGTGTGTTTTACATGTATGATTAGGGTTGATGCATAGTAGTCAAACTTGCGTTGTACAGTCACTTTTAATGTTATTGGTCGGGTGATGGTTGATGATTTAGATTTGAAGAATATAAGTAGTAGTATGTACATTAGTATTATACACTTATACTATATAAGGAAAATAGACAAGCAAAATAGAAGTATAACTAAGAAGTAAATGAATAAGCAAATAACTATGATTAAGTATGTTTCGACAGATTTCCCGGTAACCCCAATTACCTAAATTTAGCGGTTGAAGTATAAGTACTTACACGTTTTATATTCACAAAATGATTAGTAAGAGTTTTATATTTTATAAAGTTATAGAATATATTTTTCGTCTTTTAGTCGATTTATTATAATAATAATATTTTATTATTTCTTCTTTTTGTCGAATTTGAAAAAGTGAGTTTTTATGAATTATTTCTAAGTGTTATAATTTTACAAAATTTCTACATGACCCGTTCGTTTATAAAACGTTTTTCAAGGTTTTTAAACCTAAATTCCAACACTTTCCACAATTTCTGACAAAACGCCAAATTTCCACGTTTTCAACGCTTTCTATCAAAATGTACATTTCACAAGACTAACCTAACCTTTTTAGCTTAATAAAGTATAAATCGCTCAAAAATCCATTTCAACGTTCAAACTTACTAGTTTTTCCCTTATTGGGCCTTAAGGTCCATTAGTATTCTAAAACCATATAGTTTAGTTCTTAAATCCAAATTAGTCCGATATACAAGTTTTGAATATGTATTAGAAGTGATTAGGATGTAAGCCGAATGAAAAGTCCAAAAAATACGGCGAAGCTTGTTGGGCTTCCACTTGAGCCGTGGCCATTATTAAGAACTAGCATCCTTTTCGAAATTATTAGAAGTCCGAAATTTAACGACATGTCATAATACATGATTAAGTATTTAGACATGAAGTTAACCGACTAAGAGTCGTAAAAGTAAGTCAAAGCTCACGGACCAAGACTAAGCCATGGCTTAGGCTTAGCTTATTGGACCGCAACTAATATAAGCCCACAAAGGTCAATTCGAGCTTATTTATTAAGCCGATTGTCACGTGCTTTTCGAGATATACAAATAAGTTACAAACAAAGTCGTGAAAATAAGCCGGACCACAATAAGGCGTGGCTTATTGGGCCTTATTAGGCTGTGGGTTATATAAACCCAAAAAACATACAAGTATAGTTTAAATAAGCTAATAAGCTACGTAGTATTTTTTTTGTTCTTGGATAAGCCATCATAATAAGCTATATAAAATATGACAAGGATAGGTAATAACCAAAACCACTTTCCTTACGACCTTATTAGGTCCGAAAGTTAATAAGCCCATAAATAAGCCGCGTAGGCTTAGTTTTAAGCCGATAATAGAAATAAGCTACTGAATATATAAATGTTATTCAACCATCACGACCACAAAAATAAAATGGTCTTTCCTTGTTCCCTTTTTACCCGAGTTTGAAACCCACGAACCCCTTTTATATTTGTTTGTAAATTTTAAGCTTTCGATTTTTAGTAAACGCACAGTACAACTATTATCTATGCATCATAACACTACTAAAAGTACATAATATTTAAGAAATAGATGACTTACTAAGAGGGTTTTGAAAATGAGAATAATCACTAAACCGACAACCCAAACGTTGTTTTAATGATACCACGCCTATTAGAATCCACCTGGAAGTGTTTAATCCTTCATGTTTCTTGATGAAAAATAAAAGTTATGGTGTTTGTGTGTGTGTTTGGAGTTCAAACGCAACAATAGAGTGTTGAAAAGGAGAGAGCAAATTTGATGTGTGTTTAATCCTTCATGTTTGGATTTTACTTTTGCTATGTTTTTTTAAGCGTGGTCTATTTCATATGATTGAGTGGTTGATAAAAGGTAGATGATCCCTACCGAATGATGAATGATCTGAACGAGCATGCATTTGCTTCTGTGAAAGGGTGTGGTGTGGTACATCATGGTTGTTTTACTCGGCCTTATCATCACTCATATGTTTCACAAAGTGGGTGTCGCGTTGGACTTCTTTTTCCCAAAAAAAGTGGGGGGGCCCACCTACATGGGGGACCCCCCCCCGTTTTCCTGTTATAGTGGGTACTTGAATTTGTGTTTAAAGTGAATACCTTTCCTATTTGCCTGATTATTGCAGCTTTAAAGTCATGATCATAAGCTATCTGTTATGCTTGCTCATTTTAATCAGCTTTTAGACCAAGTAGGTAGTTTCCATTCATTTTTGTTTTAATCCATAAATTAGTTTTTTTCTCATACGTCATGTTATGCGACTATACGCAAGTGTCAGCGATTGCAAATACGACAGACTAATTATTGGCCAGTTACATTCTTTCAGCTTTTATCTAAATTATGCTCTTTGAAATAAGCAGTCTATTAGAAACGTAGTGTTTCACACTTTTACAGAGAAATAAGTAGATAAGCAGGAGCATTTTGTATCGTTGGATGAAGCAAAGCGGCATTGCTTAAAATAAGCAAATTTGTATAAAATTAAGACAATGCCAAAGACCCCAATTAAGCAATTTGAAATAAGGTAGGTCCCTGCTCTTTTTTGTAGCAAGATAAGAAGAAGCAGTTTGGTTTTATCCAAACACTTCATCTGTTTCTTCTTTAATATATGTGAAATGCTGGAAAAAATAGCAGTCCCAAATATTGTCGAAAATTGGGATATGTCTAAGGGGGTGTTGGTGTGCATTTTCGGAGTGAGTTTTTTGTTATGAATGATTTGAATTACATAGTCAGTAGCTATAAAACCTTTTTACAACTTGATGTGTGAACTTTATTTATTATGCACTCAATGGCCAATCGCCTTATGGTATTTATTTAAAACATCAAAATTTATTCCAATTTCAATTGCCGATACTAAAGTTCTGAGTAAGTTTGATCGGCAGGCGAGAATAAATATAGGCAAGTCACTCAATATTTTTTATAAGTTGAATCTCGTTAGGCAACCATGCTTTTGTATAATAGTTTTATTGTTCGTCTAACTAACAGATACTATCGGACATGTGGCACATGACAAATAGTTGTATATGCAATCTGTGTTGTGCAGAGTTGTTTTAAAATTGAGTTGGATCGTAACAGAATATAAAACATGGGTATTCAAATGCGAAGATATACAAATGTGAAAATGAAGATGCCCCTGGCGTATGTGTTACAGGGCTATGATCATACCATATCATATATTTGTGTTCTTATTGTACTTTATGTCACATTAAGTTTTTAAAAATGAATACCCATTTTTTAGGGCTTATAGAAGTGAGAAAGAAGATAGTCCGGTTTGTGATGTGCTCGGGTTTCAGAAGCGTAAGATGACCTTCATAAGACATGTATCATTTGTTAGGTAGGGATAATTTGTACTCATATTTAAAATGGATGGATCATGGTTATGGTGTATATCTAACAGGTCAAATGGATAACCTAAAGTAAACAAAGAAAGTTTAGATTATAAGGAAACGGGTTGAAAACGACAAAAGTGTATTTTTTTGATCATCTCCTGACGTGTTTGAAATAAGAAAAGTTATGGGGCGACCTAACCCGACCAACCTATATTGGAGCCTGAAAAATATTAGGAATTTGTCCATTGTTCGTAGAGGACACATCGGTATCGTTATCTCTTACAGGGTCATGATATTATAATGGCAACTATGCTTACTGGAGCTGCAATGAAACTTTCCCCAATGTCAGACATAAGAACGTTACACATTGGTAATTCACTTCTCTTATTCCCTCATTTCTTTAGTCTATTTACACATCAACCTACAAGTAATAGGGGTTGTTTGTGATTGCTTTTTTTTTACTCTATTGCATATTAGACTACAGGTATGCATAAATCCCAGAAACATAATGAAATCATTCCCTCATTCCTTACTTGATATAAACATCAGCCTATGGGTAAAAAAGGGGGTGGTTGGGATTACTTATTGTCTCAAATTGACATCACATCATCCTACATATCATTTGCATCGGCCGACAAGAATATTTGCAGACCTTAGTCTACACGTGATAAGGGTGGTGTTTCGAATTGCTTACGTTTTTCCTACTTTACTTCTTATCTACTTACCTTTTTCCTCTAAGTATTTAGTCTCAGCTTTTACTAGAAAAGTTTATTCTGACATAAAATAAGTAGTTTCTAATAACTTATATCCAAAATTAGCATTAACAGATAGGCAAACTTTGTTTTAGGAAAGTTTGGAACGTGATATGGGCATCCGCAGCATTGCTATCGCAGCCAAAATCAGACTGTAGTGCTACTGTCGCTTGCAAATATGTGTCCTTTCTGCCGTTGTTATGGTTGTCGTAAAGGACTTCTACAAGAAGTTTTACAACACCCTAGGAAGTGTACCTAATCGTTATAGTACAGTATAGGCAAGACTTGGGGGTTGTTATCGTTCTTTAGGAGAATAGGTTGGGAAGGGTTGATCACAGTCTAACAGAATTCTAGGTGTTGAGAGAAGATTATTTTTGTATTTTTATGTTTATAGGAAAGCAAGTAAAATCATATATTTGAAAGGTTGGTTAGTTTTAGCTATTAAACTAAATATAAACTAAGCTACTAGTGATAACAATATAATAAAAGATTGTGTTCATTTAATCATGTATTACTCCCTAGATTGCTTCTCGTAGTGTTGTTGCTTTGTCACACTTGTGATGATCTATGTAATTATTTCCTAAGTCATGAATGAATTACATGAACCCGCCGTCTATTTAATATTCCGTTAAGGCAACGCACAAATAAGGTAGTATGAAGAGTATTATAAGGTCCCTAAGAGTATATTAAATGCATTAGAAATATATTAAGAGTGGATCAACCATATAAGTAGTAAGGTAGTATGAAGACTGTTACCCGATGGTATCATTTCTATACAATCATGTTTTCCTAGACATATCAATAGCGATACAGACAAAAGCTGATTTTATAAGACCTAACATGCATATTGATCACAAGAAGCAACACCACTAAGATCTACATCCTAGGTTTCATACAATCATGAATAAACACAATAGAAGATTTAGCCAAGCATGTTAAAGATAAAGTAAGAACAATAATGAATCAAACAACACATAGACATATTGAATGATTAAATAAATCTGCTTTAATTATAAACATGAATTGAGAGTGAACTACACTAGGGTTTTGAGGCCCTTAAAATCATCCCTACAACTGCTAAAAAAACGAACTAGGGTTCGACCTTTATCCTTTACTGCCTAAGTTACACACTTAAAACCCTAAAAACAAATTTGCATATATAGGAAAATAGCTGTGACTAACGTTCGCGTTTAATATGTGATGACCGTCATGAGTAGAATATTTCTAGATCTTTGGCTGTCCGTGTAGCTAGCAAACGGCCGCGTGTAAATGTTGTGACAACACCGCATGGGTGGCGGAATTATGACGGCGTCACGTGTATTTTGTGACGCCGTCTCCGCCTCTGAGTAAAAATTCTTGAGAGATGTTGGTGTAGGTTCGTAGTCTTGTCCGTTTCTTCTCCAAATGAGTACAAGTCACATGTATTTCCTCAAAATGCCTTCCAAATGCCTGAATAGAATTTGTTTTAGGAAAGTTTGGAACGTGATATGGGCTTCCGCAGCGTTGCTATCGCAGCCAAAGCGCTACTGTTGTTGCAAATATGTGTCCTTTCTGCCGTTATCGATAAAGACGATGAGAAGCCTAAAGGCCGTGGTGGACGCATTGTTAAATCCTTACCTGGAAGTCCTCGAATTGTTTTATTGGTACCTACTACTGAGTTGGTGTCTCAGGTTAGATCATATATTGTTATTAGCATTGCCTTTCGTATATCATCAATATCCGGCCCATCATTTAATGCACGATAAGTATTGACACTGATTTATACCTACTACTCCTGGAAAACACGCGCTACCCTAGCTATGACAATGGTCTTGAACCAACAAGCATCGGGGTTTAAACCCGCAGCTTACCAATGCTCAATGCAATTTGCCACGGCTTGCTGCAAACCCATTGCACTCCTATTCCATATAGAACAAAATGAAAAAAATCATAAGGAAAGCTGAGCAAGATTATAGCTGACATTTTATCTAACTTATGATATGATCTATTCATGTTACCTTTTATTTCATGTCAAAATGGGCCAAATAGGTTTAAAGGTCTCCAAATTTTATTTTACGCACAAAACTTTCGAAATTATTATTTTCAAAGTATTCCAAACATGTCCAATGGGTCGAAAGTCAGCCCAGATGTATATTTTAATGCATTAAACCTGCTGAAACCATTTTACTCATAAAATTTGATTAATATATACAATAATAGCCATTTTGGCCGATTGCTACTTATTTACATTTTCCACTATAAGAAAAGGTTCTACCTGCTTCTTCTTTTACACTTGAGAATACGAGCTTCTGAAGGCCAACTTCCCCTTCTTCATCATATTTTCTCATCAAAGACAATTTTTGTTTTTTGCTTTTTTTCGTTTCAATCCCATTCATGCTCTCTTCAAGATAAAGATCCTCCTCAGTAACCGACCATACACCATCATTAAACTTCAGGAAGCAGTTTTCTTTCTTCGAGTCTATCAACAATACCGCTACTTTTGGTATGGGCCACTCTTTATCATACTCGAGACAAAAGCATCAGGTAAAGTCTCAGGTATGTTTCATGCTTCATGATTGCTTTTTCTGTTAGTGAAAGCTGAGTTGCAGGGTTGGTTAAAGTGGGTCGGTCTGATGGACTCATGTATTTCATATAATGCAGTATACTTGGTTTGAACATAATAGCCAAGTTGCGAAATTGTTCAAACTTTAAAAATTCATGGTCACGGTGTTGGCTTAGATGGTATTAGTTGTAAAGTACTACATCAGCATGGACATGAAATAAATGGTTTACAAGTATAGATCATTAAGAGTTAAACTGAGCCATTAAGACTAATTTTAATGGATGAATGATTACACACTTACCTGTTTAGAAACAATTTTTTGTTGTTCTTCTGATAGGCTTAGTAATTTGCTCTACAAGTTTCTGTCTCTTTGTATGTTTTTGTTGCATCTTTTTAACCATTTAGAGAAAAATCCATGCACGAGGTCCAGTTAGAGTAGAGGGCATACATACATGTTTTAGTTAAACACTAAGTTACATACGAAACCCCCCTAATCGATATTATATTCAAAGGTAATGGGTAAGTGGTCGAGGGTATGTGCTCACCCGAGAGTTAACTACTAGAGTAAAAAACAGGTTACAAACACCCCTTATTTGAACTTGCAGCCCCCTTTAATATAGTATAAACACATTTAGGCCGTAATGCCAAACACCATTTAGTTGTGTAAAATGATTATTACATCTTTAACTATCAGTTAGTTTACTATCAGATCTCCTCGCCCATCTTAAATGCTAAATGCTATAGTCAGCCGAATGTATAAAGTAGGATAAACACCAAGTAAAAGTGGGTAAAAACGACTAATGTTACAGTATATTAATCGTTTTACCTACTTTGACCCATATATTATATGTTTTTTTATTCAGCTCTTAGCTTAGTGATATTTGTTTCATCAGAAGTGTCCATGTTGGTCACATTGTAAGTATTACAAAGTATATTTCCAAACTTGACAATAGCTTTTCCATGTTTCAATTTCTATTAGTGTAGAGCCTTAAATTTGCAAATATGCAGACTTACAATATTTTCTTTTCATGTAGGCCTAAAACCCATGTCATTTTTATTGCTGTTGTTTTTGTGGGCATTTGAAGGATGTTATTCAGTAACAAGTCAACTCAAAGTACGCGCTGATGATCCGAGGTGTCTACAAAGCTAACAAAGATTTCAGAGACTTGGAAAACATATTTGAGCCTGTTGTTTATTGTATGGCCATATGACATATGCTTAGTGTAAGAGCCTTATTGTAGTTTGAGTGGTGAAGTTGGGTTATTAGTTTATGTAAGCAAGCATTCAAAGTACTTCCACATTATATAATGACATACAAATCGTCCACCTAACACAACAATCGAGTTATCAATTTATAATATAAGTAATAAGGATGTAAAAATAAGTTGGAAAGTGATTGTATGATGATTATTGCAATTTAAATTAGACATGAGCTCCTAAGACATAACACTTAAATTGTACAACTCTTACATAACTTTAGTACAATTTATATGAAGTTGAAACGGTAAGAAATATAAAAACAGTGTAACAATCTAATTTTTCCCACAGACTCAGCCCGGTGCAACGTACGGGTGTCGTCAAGCCTCGTTCATATTTAAAGTGAAATCAATCTCATAATTTCACAAAAGATGTATTAATAATATACCATAAAATTAATAAAAGAAATGTCATTTTAGATTACGGTTTTGCAAATTTCCTTTAAGATATTAGGGTTAAAGTTGTAAATTACCAACGTACTTTCAAAAATTTCCACATATTACCAAGATGGTGATTTTAGTATCATTATTACATTCCAAACTTGTTGGTACAGGTAAATATTACACATGTAATTTTTATAATTTTCACGTTATTTTTTTTCCACGTGGTGTTGACTATCATTGACTTTTCCACCTCACCCTTTGGGTTTATAATCTGGGTTAGTAACCCGTTTCTCTCAACGGCTACATATACCCGACTTGAAAGCATAAATCCCCATTTTATAAACAACGACTAATTAGGGTTTCATCCCCATTTTAAAATTCAATTCATCATGGCTTCATCTTCATCATCTATTCAAGTGTCAAACCAGCTTGGTGATTGTGATCTTCCAGTTAGGGTTTTAACCGCTTGGACACCCACTAACCCTGCTAAGCGCTTTATTGTTTGTCAAAACCAAAATGTAAGTGTTTGTGTTTATTTTGTATTTGTGTTATGAAATTTATTTAACCTAAATCTTGTTTATTCAGAAACCAAACGCAAAGAAGAAATGTGAATTATGGGACTGGTTTGATGAAGAACTTGAATCAGATTGGTACAGACTTCAATTGAATAAGATGTATGCTATATTGAATCCCAATGAAAGGCGTTTCTTACAAAATGAAATGAACCATGAACAAAGGATTAGGCATTAACAACAAGATGTCAACCATGGTCTTTCCCGTTTGACCTTTTGGAAGTCAACATGTGCTTTTCTTTTGATTCTGCTTGTTGTAGTGTTGTCAATGAAGTAGTGTTGGTTAGATGAGATGGTAGTAGTAGTGCTGGTTGGGATGGTCTTTTGATGTATGGGTTAAGTCTAGTAGTAGTATGGGTTGATGTCAGATGATGTATGTGCTTGTTGTATGAATGGATGAATCAATAAACATTACTTCCTAGTTTACCTTCTTGTATTCCTTCTTGTATGGGTTGACACAAGAGTTTTCAATAAAGTTCAAACATAATGAACCAGAAAAGCATAAAGAATAAGTATGCTGTAAACACTTAAAGGACACATAAGCAAATACAAAATACTAGAAAAGTCTGATTTCATTAGGCAAACAAATAATGTTCATGCATGTGGGGGAAAAGACCCATGTTTTTGGTACCACAAAATATCACATGCCATCACATGTTGCACATAAAATCATAAGAAAAGACAAGTTGTTTTGTGTCTCCACATGAAATTGTCTAACACAACCATAATAAAATAGATACTTCAACATTATGAAATTGACTAAAGTGAGAATGCCTTGTCTGCTGTAGACCCTTCAACATTTATGCCAAAACCTGTTTTCTTCATCTTCTGATTAAAGATCCTCTTAGATCTTCCTTTATTCTTGTGATAAATTCTAAATGGTTGTTCAGTTGCACTTGGCTTTGCCGCTTTCCTTTTTCTTCCTTGTTTCTTCAAGTTTGATGGTTCAGCTGTATTTGACTCAATTGTTTTTCCCTTTGGCGTTGTTTCATTTGCTGCTACACTTGGGTCTGCTAATACAATTGGTTCTACTGTTACACCTGGTGCATCCTTATTAAGTCTCCAACCTGGTTCACCTCTATCAGCTACAGATTCTTGTGTTTGTACATATGTAGTGCCATCTTCGACCCTTGTGCTTGCAGATTTTTCAAGAGTTAAGATATGGTTGTACCACTGCTGATTATACTCAAACTCTTCTTCCTCTTTTGATCTGTCCTGGTCTAACTTCTCATATCTTGCCTTTTCTTTAATTTTCAATCTTACAGCCTCCTTATCAAATTCTTCTTAATTTGCTTTTTCAGCTACAATCCTCTTTTCCTCCTCTTCAATAAGTACCCGCTCTATGTACTCATGTTCCATATT
>BQNB010012057.1:0-80051 GCA_026074375.1 Tanacetum coccineum
ATTTAAACCAAGTATTATATATATATAAGATTATATATAATGCAATAATGACAATCGGAAAAGTAAGTAAGGATCGGAGAATACGCGCGCGTGGATATCGGATAGCGATGAAGGATTCTGCATTTTTAAAATGAAAGAAAAGAAAATCTTTAAACTTTGTGGTTATAGACTAGGTTTTGAAAAATGACCCAGTTCCCTATATCTAGCATTTACTTGTAGTTACTTTCACTTATAATATGTAAAGGTATATTGTAGGACTAACTACTTGTAATTGATATGTACTAGTTAGTTTATTTTATGTATAATATGACTAGCAATGTTAACATGGGTGAAATTTTATAAAACTTTAGGTATTGGGTATAATAATAGGCATTTGTTGAAGCGTAGAAACGTTTTGGTGGTTTCGGGTGTGCCTAAACGTATTTTATCGCGGAACGTAAACACATTACGTAACCAATAAAAATAAAATATGCAAAGATAATAATTATCCTCTAAATAATTATCTAACACTTGCGTGACGTAAACATTTAATTGTTTGATGCCCGTTTACGTTGAATGATCATTTTTTAGCTTACGCGATTTAACTTAATGATTAAAATTAAAAGCAAACACATACAAGACTAAAAATAAATAGTGGATTATATAACTTCGTACAATGACGTAAAAACACGGCGTGTTATAATCTTCCCCCATTAAGTGAGCCTTGTCCTCAAGGCTTAAGACGCGGCACTTGACGATGGTGCGGTCTTTGCGAAGAGGTGTGGATACTTCTTTCGAATTTTCTTCACGTTCCCATATAAACTCAGGACCTCTCCTAGAGTTCCATCGAACCTTAATGATTGGAATGCAGCTTCGTTTCAACCGTTTAACTTCATGATCCATGATTTCGACTGGTTCCTTGACAAAATGAAGCTTGTCATCAATATAGAGTCCATCCAACGGAACAGCTAATGGTTCGTCGGCATAGCACTTCTTCAAGTTGGATACATGAAACGTGTTGTGAACCCTACTCAGCTCTTGAGGAAGTTCAAGCTTGTAAGCAATGGCTCCAACCTTTTCCAACACTTTGAAATGTCCAACATATATGGGGTTTAGCTTCCCCCGTTTGCCAAAACGTACTACTCCTTTCCAAGGTGAAACCTTGAGCATAACTCTATCTCTAATTTGAAATTCCATTGGCTTACACTTTAAATTGACATAACTCTTTTGTCGATCACGTGCGGCTTGAATTCTTTTCTTGATTTGAATGATTTTCTTTGTCGTCTCTTAAACTATTTCTGGACCAGTGATTGTTGGTCAACACTTTCATTAAGGTATCTCGATTGCACCAATAAACCCGATAGCCTTTGGTGTTCAGCCTTGACCTTAGCACACATCAAACATTTTCTAACATAGGTGGCGATGTTGACCTTCATATTGGGCCACCAATATAGATTCTTCGTATCCTGATACATCTTGTCAGAACCCGGATGGATAAAGTATTTTAACTTGTGGGACTCGTGCATGATCACAGTCCTCAAATAGCCATAATAGGGTAACCAACTCCTGCCATTTAAGCATAAAGTTCCATCCACGCGGGGTTACAACTTTTCCGTTCTAAGTTTCTCTGGATCCTTTGAATTTTCAATCAACATTCCTCTAACATCTTTGTTCTTAATGTTCTCTGGTTTTCGTGCTTTAGTCTTAGCATTCAAAATTTGTTTGGGGAGATTCTAACCAATAGTCATGACTAAGGCTCGAACCCGTAATGGCTTATTCCATTCTTTACGGCTTAAGGCATCGACAACTACATTTGCTTTCCTCAGGTGGTAACGTATTTCACAATCATAATCGCTGAGCAACTCTAACCAACGACGTTCTCTCATGTTCAACTCCTTTTGATCAAGAATGTATTGTAAACTCTAGTGATATATGAATACCATACACTTGGTTCCATACAGATAGTGTCTCTAGATTTTTAAAGCAGACACTACTAATCCAAGTTCCAAATAATGTGTCGTATACTTCTTCTCATGAATTTTCAATTGGCGTGATGCATAAGCAATCACCTTCTCTCTTTGAATCAACACAGTACCTAAACCTTTGATCGAAGCATCGCAGTATACGATAAAATATTTGCTTCCTTTAGGTAAATCCAGAATTGGTGCACTACACAACTTCTTCTTAATCAATTGAAATGTTGCTTCTTGCTTATCACCCCAATCAAACTTAACTCCTTTCTAAGTAAGCTTGGTCATTGACTTGGCGATCTTCAAAAATCCTTCGATGAATCTTTGGTAATACCCAACAAGACCTAAAAGATCTCCATTGGTGTTTTAGGAGAGTAGATGCCCAATCTTTTATGGATTTTCTCTTGGCGGGATCCACGTGAATGCCTTGACTATCAATTACGTGGCCGAGAAATTGTACCTTGGGAATCCAAAATTCGCATTTAGAGAATTTAGCATACAACTCCTCTTTCTTAAGCAATTCCAAAATTGCCTTAAGATGTTCTTCGTGTTCCTTCTTGTTCTTGGAGTAGATAAGGATATCATCAATAAAGACAATCACAAACTTATCTAAATATGGCTTGCACACCCGATTCATGAGATCCATAAATACCGCTGGTGTGTTTGTCAAACCAAATGGCATAACATGCAACTCACAATGACCATATAGAGTTTGAAATGTAGTCTTCGGAATATCTTCTTCAAGTACTCAAATCTATATATATAACCCTGATCGCAAAGTCTATCTTAAAACTGTACCTTGGATCCTTGTAGTTGATCAAATAAATCATCGATCCTTGGGAGTGGATAACGATTCTTCACCGTTAGCTTGTTCAGCTCTCGGTAGTCGATGCACATTCGAAACGATCCATCCTTCTTTTTGAAAAGTAATATCAAAGATCCCCAAGGTGAGGAACTGGGTCTTATAAAGCCCTTTTCAGAAAGTTCTTGGAGTTGGTCTGACAATTCTTTCATTTCGAACGGGGCCAATCGATAAGGTGTTCGTGCTACAGGTGCATCACAAGGTATTAAATCGATTTGGAATTCTACTTTTTGAGTCGGTGGAAGACCCGGCAAGTCCTTAAGAAATACTTTAGGAAATTTTTGAACGATCGATACATCCTCAAGTCGCTTCTTCTCCGACTTGTCTTTAGTTTCCTTTGTAGTAACATGTGCCAAAAAGATAGGACATCCTTTTAGCATGTACTTCTGCGTTTTAGTGCACAATATGATGTTCAAACGAGTCTCGTTTCCCCGATCGCTTCTGTCATCGCGAACAATCAACATTTCATTTCCCCAAGGAATACGAATGATTTTCTCGGCACAAACAATGATAGCTTGGTACTTTGCCAACCAATCCATATCGATTATGACATCGAGACTACCAAGTTATACGGGCATTAAGTCTATGTTTAATGGGTGATTTAAGAAATTTAATGTACAACCCTGAATGATAGCCTTTAACCTAATTATTCTCCTGTCAGCTAGTTCAACATCATAATAATGATCTAAGATAGATGGTGTGATATCAATTTAGGAGCTAAATGCAGTAGACACAGAGCTTCTATCGGCACCAGTATCAAATAAGACAGAAGCATAGTGATTGTTTAGAAGGAACGTACCAGTAACGATGTTTGAGTCTGTGTTTGTCCCTACACGGCCTACCGCATACACTTTTGCTGGAGCATTGCCATTTCCACCTTGGTTACCATGGTTGTTGTTTTTCAGCTTTGGACAATCCCTCTTGAAATGTCCCTGGGCTCCACATTCATAGCAAATAGGTTTCTGATATGCCCCAGTGCCCCTTTGGTTGTTAGCAGTGTTAGCATTTGCAGTACTCCTACAGTCACGAGCCAGATGGCCAACTCTATTACACTTGTGGCATTTTGGAGCACATTGACTGTCATGGTGATAGTTGCATTTTGAGCACAGAGGTTTAGATCCTTCATAAGGTTTCTTCTTACCAGACCCTGCTGCATAAGCCATGCCCGTGTATTGCCTCTTGTTTTGTTGTTGTTGGTTATCATCTTGCTTTCTTTTGTTTTTACTATGTCGTTCAGCAAAAGTGCGGATCTTCTTGTCCATCAGCTCAGTTGCAAAATCATTTGCATCCTGCATGGTCTTTGGCTTAGATGCCATTACACTTCCGTGAATCATGTCAGGCAAACCACCAACGTATTTTTCAATCTTGTCTGACTCTTCAGGAAACATCCTAGCACACATCAATGCCAGTTCCTGAAAACGTTAGTTATAGCTTACCACATCGGTACCTTTAACCTTAAGATTCCACATCTCAACCTCCAACTTCTTAATCTCGCCCCTTGGGCAGTACTTGTCAGTCATCTTCTTTTTTAGGTTTATTCAAGTCATTGCATGAGCAACATCGTAACCAACAGTCTTAACATGGGAGATCCACCACGTTAAAGCACTTCCAACAAGAGTACAAGTGGCAAACTTGATTTGGTTTTCCACAGTACAGTTGCTTATACGAAACACAGTTTCTATTCTTTCAAACCATTGAGTCAACTCGATGACTCCTTCAGTACCCTTAAAGTATAGGGGTTTGCATTTCATGAAGTCTAGATAAGTGCACTCACCAGCAGGAGGAGCTTGTCTCCTTACACCCGTGCCTGAATTATGGTTGTCATCGCCATTCATTCTTCTGTCAGCGTTACGTGCTACTAATGCATCAGCAACACCTTGATCGATCAATGCCTTAAGTTGAGCATTGGTGACAGATGTAGGGGTGGTTGTTGTGGCTGGTGTTAACCTTGTGGCTCTTTTGGTGCCATTTTCTTCAAATCACGAGAAAATATAATACCAGTTAGATTTTATAAAATCATAACCATGACATGACATATGCACAATAAGTAAAGTGAGATCACATCACACAGTGAAATATACTACTGAATTGAAATTAACAATGGTGTAGCTAAATCGACATTCATTCATAATAAATTTGATTATAGACATGACATAATCCATCCATTCCATACATAATCTAGAAAAACATACCTTATCGGTTCAGATACAAAATGATCCCTACCATTAGGTTACAAGATAAAGAATATACAACATAGAGCCTTACTAGCCGGGAGTTACCCGTAATACTTAGTAGGCTATATACAAAATAGCTAAACACATGGTATAATCTAAGAAGAACTACCGCCCTCCTTCGGTACCTTGGGCTGTGTTAGACCTCTAGCGGGTCCCTGCTCTTCCTACAGTGCTATCACCTGTGTCTGTAGTGTACTCATCAGTCTCAATGTCTCTACAAGCTGTGCCTGTCGAGCATGGTCTGCTGATCGTAAGGCTGCAACCTTTGTCTGTTGTGCTAGCACTGTAGTCCGCAGTTCTCTCACCTTAGAACGGGCTGTATCACTAGCATCCATCGACTGTACCCATGCCTCATGAGAAAGTATGGCCTCAGTCTCCATCAGCCTCGCAGTGCAAGTATGAGCACGTTTATATCTATGCAGCATGTTGAGCCGACCGCTCATCAATAATCTCTCATCATGTGCATCATCCAGTCTCACATAAATCTCATTTGTGTCTTGTCTAACAGTGGTGACAAAATCTATCATCCGCTGACTCAGTCCTGCTACATTAGTCGCAGCTGGTGTGCCCTACATGTCCTCAACCATCTCATCCTAAGTATATGTAATTCCATAACCAACACATCTCTTGGGATCTCGCCTAATCTCATCATCCAAAGTGCTAATGAATCCATTATCTGCTCTAAAGCCTCCAGTGGGTCTAGCAGTGGGAGCAGGTGAACTCTCACCGACCTCATATCTTGGACCTAGAGCAATACATAACCTTTTCTGAGGTGGCAATGTAACCTCAGAAATACTGCTCTATAGACAGTAGAGGGAAGAAGCATAGGTGGTGATGGAGTAGGTAAAGGTATAGGTAGGAGTAGTGGTGTCCCTGATGGTGGTGTACTCGATGGTAGTGGATGGGAAGTAGATGGTGTCTCGGCTCTTAGCCGGATCATAGCAGATCTATATCCTAAATGATAAGTAGGGCTAGCAGGTAGTGGTGGAGATGATATAGGTAATGGTAGTGATAGTATCTGAGGTAGTGGTGATGGTATTGAGGGTAGTGGTGATGAAAATGGAGAGAATAGTGATGGTGGTAGAGTAGGCATGGCAAGAAGTCTGGCAACCTCTATATCTAAAGGAAGTGATATGGGTGTTCGAGCTCGGATAGACATCTTAGCCGTAACACGGTGTACAGGTGGTAGGACCGAGTCAACCAGAGCTGGGTGCTCCTCCTCCTCCTCCTCCTTATCCTCGTCCTCCTTAACATCATCATCATCATCCTCGTCGTCATCGGATGCCTCAACATCATCATCGTCATCGGATGCGTCAACCTCATCATCGTCATCGTCTCCTCCGTTAGCAGGATAATTAGTGGGGTCCTCCTCAGGATCCTCCTCTGGATCAGAGTCTGCAATGTATCCTGGTGAGTGGGTAGTAGGTGAGACAGCAGCAGGCAATGGCTGCTCCTCTACTGTAAACACCTCCTCCTCCTATGGCATAAACACCAGGTATACAGGCTTAGGAACAAACTCTGGTGAAAGTGGCGCCTGCTCTGGCTCTTTAGGGCTAGGCACATAATCCGGTGATGGTGGGGCCTGAAAAGCGGCTACCACATATACATAAGGGTCCTCTGGCATAATGGGTGGTCCATCGACTCCTGGAGATCCTATGTCTGATAAACCCTCGAATGGACTGGATACCGACGTGTAGGTGACTGTGGAATCCTCTTAATCCGACATGACCAAATCTAAAAGTCAAAAGTAGCTTATATAAGTATTAATATTAGACTCTTATCGTAATATACATAGTATTTTATAACATGTATATCAATCATGAATGCATCTAGTCTAACCAACTAACGCAACACTAGTGTATGTATGCCCTGTGAAAATCCCCTTTGTATGAATGTAATGTTTGAAAACGGTTATAGTTCAGCAAAAACATTTGACCTGGTTCTCTATAACCTTGGCTCTTGATATCAATCTATAACACCCCCAAATTAGGTCACAGCAGAATATGGGTCTGGGGTGGTACTTCATAGATTAATATCACAAGATATATATAAGAATGGCCATTTAAAAGTCGTTTAAAACTGATACATTGGATTTAACAAATTGTTGTTACATAAGTCCGAAACTTCACTTGTTCATTGTTCAAAATACAAATATTTTTGTCCATAACAATTATATCCCCAAAATGTAATGCAACCGAATCTTTTATGCATATGACTTCTAAAATAACGACCACTAATGTATCCCTGGTCTTGCACCTCATTGATCTCCTGAGAAAACATTTTTTAAAACGTCAACAATAATGTTGGTGAATTCATAGGTTTGTAAAATGTATAATGTAGGACCGCAAGATTTCCCCATGATAATGCAACAAATGCAAACATCATAAAATGTAATTACGTTTCCCTAAGATCATGACACTGAAGCTCGACATGTATGAATTGCAATATAAATTGCCAACATTGCCCGTGATGATGTTCTAACCCGCAACATCCCAAATCCAACATGGTATACGTCCGTTATCTGGTAAACCGAAATAGTGAGCATGACTCACCCGGACAGGGATGTCAATCCTAAATAGATCTATGTATAACATTCGCGCTCACAACAAGTAATTGATAGTTCATGATAATGGGCTCAAAGGAGTATCGCTACTTAGGCAAACACGTAATCGTAATGTGAAATGTCTGCTTGCATCCAATTGTAAAACATGCATATGTTTCTCACCCCAAAACTTATAAATCATTATAAATGTAAAACATGGGGCTATGAACTCACCTCGAGTGGATGAGTTAACAATGTAAATCAAATGCGTGAAAATGCGTCACAGAACGCAACTAATTGATTAAAGGTCGTATGAGTACTAAGTACTTTGAATATCTAATACCATATATAATTTTATATAGCTACATCACCATCTAATTGTATTTGTGAAATCATATTTATAAAGTAAAAACGTTTATAAATATCTCTTTAGTAAAAACGGCTTAACTTTATCGTTTTAAGTCCGTTTCTTACAATTCTTATGTCCACGCTTTCATATTAAGATGAGTTATCAAAATATTATATTTACATATTTTAATTTCTCTGGTGAACAGTACTTTTTACTGGTCATACACTTTTATAAATTTAGTTATCGTAAACTCGTAAATGTCGTATCTTATTCGTTTTAACTCCGATTTTAGTGATTCTTTCGAGCAAGTCTTCATAATTGAAGGTTTTATCTAATTAACGTATTTTCCAAAATGTATCTGAGAAGAATAGTAATTTTTACTGTTCATAGTTTATAAAATTATTTTTATAAACTTTAATTATCGTAAACACAAAAAAATCCATAACTCCTTTGTTATTGATCGAAAAATTATGATTCTTAATGTTTTGGAATCCTAAAAATATGTACTATTTGAGAAAAATATCCAACCTTTTATATCAAAGGTGGTTTCTAATGATTTTTTATAAAATTTCTTTTATAAACGCGTTTATTATCGTATAACTTGTAAATTACGTATCTCCTATCGAAATTTTAAGTTCTTTACATATCTGGAATCCTCATGAGATGTAGTATTTTTTAAAAATATAAAACAAACACTTTATATTTCGAATTAAAACAGAATCATTTGATGTTTTTGGTAAAAATGTGTTTAAACTTGTTTTTGTAACTTTTTAGTTTAGTACACTTGTTAAAAGTCCTCTACAACACTTAATTCCACATGTCTTACATACTTAAGGTCCTTAGTCCATGATTTTTCCAAATATTGTCCAAGATAATAAGATCAACAAGTCCTTATATCACTTTTACTTATAAACTCATTAAGTAACTTTTTAAACCACTAGTTTATAGATACCTTTTTATACATAAACCTCACTTGTACAATACTTATAATTGCATTCCCACATGATATTAATGTCCATATAACATATGTAAAAGTATATTATACCATGATTACAAGTAAAAAATCCATTTTTCATGTAGATAAGTTTTCAAGATGGTGATTAACTATATAAACATCGTATATGCATAAAATCACAAAAGTAAAGATATTAAGGTTTTTAGATAACCTTAATATGATGTAGGGTGATGAACAATATGATCTAAACCATTAAGCAAACAAACCCTAGCTTCCAATACAAAGAAAACCCTAATTCCAAGTAAACCCTAATCTTGCATTTTCCTTGCTTAACCCTTTTAAATGTTTAACCTAGCCTACAAACCTTCTTGGTATATCTTAGATATATTGTAGAAATATTTGTATGTGTTGTAAATAAATTGGGTATGGATTGTTTGTGTTGTTGGTTTTAAGTTGTGGCTAAGAGGGGGGAAAAGGAGAGATTGAGTGAGTTTTTACTTAAGCAAATGAGATGTGTGTATATTCTCCTCTAGTGCTTCCTTTATATACATCTTGGACTAGTCAAAGACTTCTATGGAAAGTCTTTAGACATATTGAGTAAAACATGGAAGTCTTATGGTCAAAACTAGACATAGTACTCTTAGGTTTAATAAGAAAGGTTTGTACAAGTTTCATGTGGTAGAATGTGTGCTCATTGTCCCCTATTCTTGTTGTTGTCATGGGTTACGGGGGGGCAAGTTTTTGTTTTTTCATCTTTGGTAAAATATCTTGCATTTACTTGTAGTTACTTACACTTATAATATGTAAAGGTATATTGTAGGAGTAAATACTTGTAATTGATATGTACTAGTTAGTTAATTTTATGTACAATATGACTAACAATGTTAAAATGGGTGAAATTTTATAAAACTTTAGGTATTGGGTATAATAATGGGTATTTGTTTTAGCGTAGAAAAGTTTTGGTGGTTCCGGGTATGCCTAAACGCATTTTATCGCGAAACGTAAACACTTTGCGTAACCAATAAAAATAAAATATGAAAAGATAATAATTATCCTCTAAATAATTATCTAACACTTGCTTGACGTAAACATTTAATTGTTTGATGGCCGTTTACGTTGAATGATCATTTTTTAGCTTACACGATTTAACTTAGTGATTAAAATTAAAAGCAAACGCGTACAAGACTAAAAATAAATAGTGGATTATATAACGCCGTACAATGACCTAAAAACACGGGGTGTTATAAATCGGGTGTGCAAACCGTATCTGGATAAATTCATGATCATTTTCATTGACGACATTCTGATCTATTCCAAGAGCAAGGAAGATCATGAAGAGCACCATAAGTTGATTTTGGAATTGCGTAAGAAGGAGGAGTTGTACGCCAAGTTTTTAAAATGTGAATTTTGGCTTCCAAAAGTGCAATTTCTTGGTCACGTGATTGATAGTAAAGGCACTCACGTTGATCTTGCTAAGATCGAGTCAATCAAGGATTAGGCGTCACCCAAGACCCCAACTGAAATTCATCAATTTCTAGGCCTTACCGGTTATTACCGACGATTCATCAAAGGTTTCTTAAAAATCGCTAAACCTATGGCGAAATTGACTCAGAAAAGCATGAAGTTTGATTAGAGAGAAAATGAGGAAGTGGCATTTCATTTATTGAAGCAGAAGTTGTGTAGTGCACCAATTTTGGCTTTACTCGAAGGTAGTGAGAACTTCGTGGTTTATTGTGATGCTTCGCACAAAGAGTTAGGCGCAGTTTTGATGTAAAAGGAGAAAGTCATAGCTTACGCATCTCGCTAGCTCAAAATTTATAAGAAGAATTACACTACACATGACTTAGAACTTGGAGCGGTGGTGTTCACTCTGAAGATGTGGAAACACTATCTATATGGCACGAAGTGCATTGTGTTCACTGATCATAAGATCTTGCAGCACATTCTTGATCAGAAAAAGTTAAACATGAGGCAACGCCGATGGTTAGAATTGCTAAGTGATTACGATTGTGAGATTCGTTATCACCCAGGAAAGGCGAACGTGGTGGCAGATGCTTTGAGCCGAAAGGAAAGGATTAAGCCACAGCGAGTTCGAGCCTTAGTGATGACTATAGGTCTGAACCTTCCCGTGCAAATTTTAAATGCTCAAGCTAAGGCGAGAAAGGAAGAGAATTATGAAGCAGAAGACTTGTGTGGTATGATTAAGAAACTCGAACCCTGTTCTGACGGAACGTTATTGTGGAGTTATAAACAACTCCTTGGATCGTTTAAGCTCAGATTGATTAGAACTTATATTTAAGATTAATAATAGCAATGATAACAATATGCACGGCGGAATTAAATAAAGAATAGCAATGTTATTTGAACAAGGTTTTATTACCAAACATTTCCACCAAGCCTTAAATTCTATTTGATCAGAATAGAACGGTTACTCTACCTAGTAACAGGGATCAAAGATCCTTGAGGCTAAACCAACTAACTAGACGTCTACATTGTATCTTGTGTACACACACACTTTTCTGGATACCTAAAACTACACGCCTGATGTCTCTTTATATAGTAGAGATATCTAGGTTTACAAAGGATAAGTATTAGGAAACAAATCAATCTTCCTAACTTTTAAGTTTATCTTCTGAATCTTTATCTTCATTAAGGAGATCTTCAAAATCCTCTTACATCTTGTAGAATTCTTTAATGATGATTTTGATCCTTTTGTTTCATTACTTGTTTCTTTTGTCTCATCAAATCTATAATTCCCAACAATATTCCCCTATTTGATGATGACAAAATAAACATGTTCTTGTATGAACTTCATCATAAAGCCAAAGCTTCCCCTGAAGTTGAGATGTGATCATCTCCCTGAATGAAACAAAAACTTCCCTTTAATTCAGATTTCCTTTGTAACCTTGCTATGTCACCACACATAATAAGATACAAATCATAACTCTGTAATCTTCTTCCCCTTTTTGTCATAATCCACTAGGGGTATTTTGTAGATATGCAACTTGGATCATAACAGCTACAAATCATATACCACATTGCCCTCTATGATGTACAATAATAAAAATGAATCTGAGCAGTAGAAATTTAAACTAGCAGTAGTAATAAAGATCGGCAGTAGTAACAAAACACTTCATCTCAAGCGGTGCATGAACATAACCTGATGGTTAAACATTTTGTCAATTAAGCTTCCCCTGAAACCAATATGTTAACCATCTCTTGAATCTTTAATTCTGTAGGCTCTATATAATGATTACTGATGAATAAAACTAAGTATAACAAACTTGATGCTGAAGTAGAATAACCCAAACTTGTGTCTTATATCTTCTACTATCCACGTAACTTCGAACTTATAAATAAATCTATGAAATATAAGTAGATCGCAATCTCTTGACAAAAATCCTCATCTTCTATGAGACACATAACCAAAGTGATAGCAAATGTGAGCATTGAGCACCATAAGAGAAATCACACTTCTTTGCTAGATTTTGACAAGTCTTCGTCACAACATTGAAAACACAAACAAGTTATCTCCAAATGTTGTGAGCCATTTGAGATATGATAAGAACACAAACCTATGAAACTCCACTTCAACTTCAAATAGGCAATAAACAATTTTCTTCGTAACCAATTAATCCAATAAATTCCAAAACTAGCCTTTATAAATTTTAAGTGAATCTGAATCCAAACACACTAGCTTCCCCTTAAACCAAGCAGTAGTAACCAATAGTAGTAACTTATTGGCAGTATTAAGTATATGAGCAGTACTAACCTTGGTTTAAGTTCAACAGTAGTAACTACTAACATTTACCCTAGCAGCAGAAACTTAATACTGGCAGCATTAAAAATATACTAGCAGCACTAAGT
Organism: Tanacetum coccineum; assembly: GCA_026074375.1. NCBI lineage: Eukaryota > Viridiplantae > Streptophyta > Magnoliopsida > Asterales > Asteraceae > Tanacetum > Tanacetum coccineum. Next base: position 12,759 of record BQNB010012057.1, read on the forward strand.
ATAAACTAGCAGCATTAACCCTTAGTGATAGAAGCACTAACATGAATTGGCAGCACTAATCTTCCTTTGGCAGCATTAACGTCTCCTTCAAAAATAAGGCTAGCAGTAGTAACTACTAATTACCTTGGCAGTAGAAACATCAACGCGAGCAGTACTAACTTGTAACCACTGTTTAAGGATACCCTTTTTTTAAGTATCCAGATGACACTTTTTAGTGTCACAAAGCTGTCACGAATCCGTCACAAATTAGCATAAAAACAAAAATAGAAAAATTTTAAACATTGTTCCTTTATAAATTCGACATAAAACTCCTTGTTGATCCTAGATCGAGAGCCACGAGGCTCTGATACCAATTGTGGAGTTCTAAACAACTCCTTAGATCGTTTAAGCTCAGTTTGATTAGAACTTATATCTAGGATTAACAATAACAATGATAACAATATGCACAGCGGAATTAAATAAAGAACATCAATGTTATTTGAACAAGGTTTTATTACCAAACGTTTCCACCAAGCCTCAAATTCTATTTGATCAGAATAGAACGGTTACTCTACCTAGTAACAGGGATTAAAGATCCTTGAGGCTAAACCAACTAACTAGACGTCTACATTGTATCTTGTGTACACACACACACTTTTCTGGATACCTAAAACTATACGCCTGATATCTCTTTATATAGTAGAGATATCTAGGTTTACAAAGGATAAGTATTAGGAAACAAATAAATCTTCCTAACTTTTAAGTTTATCTTCTGAATCTTTATCTTCATTAAGGATATCTTCAAAATCCTCCTACATCTTGTAGAATTCTTTAATGACGATTTTGATCCTTTTGTTTCATTATTTGTTTCTTTTGTCTCATCAAATCTATGATTCCCAACAGTTATATTTGAAGGATAGGAGTTGGATTCCGTGTTTTGGTGATTTAAGAGTTATGATTATACACAAGTCACATAAGTCAATGTATTCTATCAATACTGGATCTGACAAGATGTACCATGACCTTAAGAAGCTTTATTAGTGGCCTAATATGAAAGTAGAAATTACCACCTATGTTAGCAAATGCTTGACTTGTGCAAAGGTTAAGGCTGAACACCAGAAGCCTTCTAGTTTTCTTGTACAACTTGAGATTCCCCAATGGAAATGGGAAAATATCACCATGGACTTTGTAACTAAATTGCAGAAGACATCGACTAGTCAAGACACGATTTGGGTAATCATTGACTGACTCACTAAATTTGCTCATTTCCTGCCAATGAAAGAAACTAACCCGATGGAGAAGTTAACGAGACAGTACTTAAAAGAAGTCGTCTCGAGGCATGGAGTGCCAGTTTCGATCATCTCTGATCGCGATAGCAGATTTAGCTCTCATTTCTAGCAGTCGCTTCAGAAAGCGTTAGGAATGCAATTGGATATGAGCACCGCTTATCACCCGCAAACGGATGGCCAGAGCGAAAGGACCATCCAGACATTGGAGGACATGTTGCGTGCTTGTGTGATTGATTTTGGGAAGGGCTGGTATAGATAGCTACCTTTGGTGAAATTCTCATACAACAACAGTTATCACACTAGCATCAAGGCAGCATCGTTCGAGGCATTATATGGTCGAAAGTGTCGATCGCCTGTTTGCTAGGCTGAGGTTGGAGACAGCCAACTCACAGGACCAGAGATTATCCACGAGACCACCAAAAAGATCATCCAAATCAAAAGTCATATTCAAGCTGCACGTGATAAACAAAAGAGCTACGCTGACAAGAGACGTAAGCCATTGAAGTTCCAAGTCGGGGATAAGGTCATGCTGAAGGTTTCATCATGGAAAGGAGTGATACGCTTTGGAAAACGGGGAAAGCTGAACCCACATTATATTAGACCTTTCAAGATTCTTGCCAAGGTTGGAACCGTTGTATATCGACTTGAACTTCCATAGCAACTCAGCCGAGTCTATAGTACCTTCCACGTGTCAAATTTGAAGAAGTGTTTATCCGACGAAACACTTGTTATTCCGTTGGATGAAATCCAAATCGACGACAAGCTTCATTTCGTCGAAGAACCTGTTGAAATCATAGACCGTGAGGTCAAGCGTTTAAAACAGAGTCGTGACCCTATCGTCAAGGTTCGTTGGAACTCAAGGAGAGGTCCTGAGTTCACCTGGGAACGTGAAGACCAATTTCAAAAGAAATACCCTCATCTGTTTTCAAAATCCTTTTCTGCACTAGATAACACGTCTTTAACTTTACGGATAAAGCTCTTCTAACTGGGAAAGGATGTAACACCCCATAAAAATTTCCAAATTTATTTTCGTTGACTTTCGTGCATTAGTTGACTTTTAATAATTACGTGTTAATTATTGTGCTTAACCGGGAAGTTTCCTTGTGTGTAATTAAGAATCGTTACCGGATTGCGTTTTGACTTGCTAGCGTTTTTACGTTTCGGATAGATGCTCACATTTTTGTATCCTCTTTTTAAGTATTGCGCGTTTTTAGTTTTCGCGTATACCGTAAACAACGTATAAAAATATCATAAGTGTGAAATAAATATCCAAGGTTCATGGGATTCCTTTGTGCATGATCAAAATTTAAAATTTCAAACCCCCCTTGTCCTTTGTTATTCGACCGCCACTCGAACACCAACATTCCCCCTAAAAAATTTCAAACTTGTCTCCTAGATATTTTGCTTCCTAGGATTCCCATTTTTGGTGTGCATATATTTTGGTCTAGGTGCAATGCATTTCTCATTCACCTCAAAATACTTTCTCTCTTAAGAAACACAAACAACATAAAACATTTCTCTCCTTCTCCCTCTCCCTCTCCCTATCCCTCTCTTGTTCATTCGACGCCAAAGACACACACACACATATATTTTTCCACCTTTGATCAAGATTTTGAAGCTAGAGTTTATTCGGGATTCATTCGTATAGTTATTTGGAGTATTTTAAGTATCATTCGGGTTGTTCGTTAGCTTCTAATCACCTCTTAATCCATCACTTCGTAAGTTCATCTTTTTTATATTTTTCTTGTCCTTCCTTGATTCTTATCATATCTAGAAGCTAGTTGTACAACTTGTTTTATAAAAATCAAAGATTTAAATTTTTACAAAACCCTCATAAGGGTTTATAAATGTTCGAAATTTTTATAAAAGGAACCAAAAGAAAAGTTTAGTTGTATCGTCGTGGTTGTGTTTGTATAAAAAGATGATTGTCTATAAAACTTATTTGCTCATTAGCTTATTAATAAGCTCGTATGAGCTTATTGGGCTCGTATGAGTTTCGAACCAAAAAGAAAACCATAAAGGTTTAAACTTTAAGCTTATTGAAGTTGTGTCTTATTTTCCAAGCTTATTTTCATAGCTTATTTGGTAACTAATAAGGTATTGGGCTTAACGGGCTTAATAAATAAGCCCATGCTTGTTTGGTTAGCTTTGGTGGGCCTCGGCCCAACACCAAGCCCAAACCGTGAACAATAAGCTCACGGCATGGCTTATTCGAGTAGCTTATTTGATAAGCTATGTACTTATTTGCTTAATCATTTTCTTATTGGACTAGTTTTGGACTTGTTACATTTTGGGTCCTTCGTTTAGGCTTATTGGGCCTAAAAGCCCAATAAGGGTCCGTTGGGTTTCGACTTATTTCATTAAAGGCTTATTGCTTATTTTCACACTTATAAGTTAGCGTATAAATATTATAACCTATTTACATATATAACACGTTTATATATTAAGCATTTTAACTATATAGACTTGTTGTGGAAAAATAAATTGTCGGGATGAGTTTTGAATGAAACGTATAGACTTGGCGTTAGTCGGGAAAATGTGAATTATAGTTTGAAAGTGGTTTTTGGATAAAGTCTAAGACTTTGGAAAACGGATATAAACGAACGGGTCATGCCGAAATTTTTATAAAATCTTTACACTTAGAAAATTTGTAAAAACTTATTTTCTTAAAAACCCGAGAAAAAGACGAATTTACATTATCTTATAATTAATAAATATTTATTATACTTAAACTTGATACATAACACTAAACTATCTACTTTTATATAAATCATAAGTATTTTCCTTAATAACGACAAAATACAAAATAATAAATATAATTATTTTAATACCCGACTAAAAGACGAAAAATATATTTTTATAACTTTTATAATTATAGAACTTCTATTACCTATTAGGTAAACTAAAAACGTGAAAGCATCCATATCAAGGATGTCTTAAGTCATTATTTTTGGGTTACCGGGTAAACTGCCAAAACTTATTTACTCTTGTTTATTTTCCTAATATACGATATGTTCTAATGTTAAGTATCGAGATACGTTTTATCGAGTCAAACCCACTACAACCACCACAAAACCATTGTTACTAAAACTTTTCTCAAATAAATTGTACAACTACGCTTAAGAACTCTTATGCATCTTCATAATTTCACGTCATATCATTTCTAAACCAAACCGTTATTCCCTAGGTCGTGATCGGGCACATTTGTGCATCACTGCGTGATCATTCATTTCCAGCTACTTTACTTCACCATTTACTGTGAGTTTATAGCCCCATACTTTTACCTTCTTTTTCTTACGTTTTCTAACTTTGGGGTGAGAACATTGCTTGTTTTTAAAACTGGACACAAGTGTTTTACGTTACTCTTACCTGTATACGTGTTGCCTAAGTTTGCGTTAAAACCACTATCTGTCAGAACTATCATGAACCATTAATCTCTTGACCGATGGTACTGGTTGAGTGAGCGCGAGTGAATAAATAGATTTATCGGGGCTAATAACCCTCGTCTGGGTAAGTAGCGCTTACTTGTATCGGAGGGACCGAACAAACGGATATATGTCACGTCGAATTTTGTTTGGTGATCTTTGGATTGGACATCTTCTAGGGCATGTTTCAACTGGCATGATTATATGCTACATATTTATTAGCCTCAGTATCATGAGCTTAGTGCAGCGTAAACACCATTTTTATGTGATATTGTATCTGTTATAATATTCACATACGTTTTATAACTTGTGGTCCACACTATTGCGTTTCAATTTAAACCTATGAATTCACCAACTTTCGTTGATGTTTTAAGTAATGTTTCCAGGGGCTTAAGTTGGATATTCGCTCAAGGTGCTTCTTGACGTCTAATTGCTATATATGTCTACAATTTTCAAGACTTTTATTTAATCATGCTTGTTATCATTTTATCAAAGTTTTATTTTGCTTCCGCAGTTTTTGAAATTTCTTATGGATTGAATGCAAAACTATCTATTTTATTAATGTAACAAGTATGAATTTCAAACGTACCCTTTAGAGGTCATTCTTATACCTTGTGTTTGTGATATCCATGACACGTCACGCCCCCGGTTATCTACTTCGGCGGGACCCTGTTTAGGGGTGTGACATGATCTGGTTTTTGATCCGACGTTATACAGGAGTCTTGCGGGTTCTCTTTAGTATCTTACTTTTATTCGCCCTGATATTTCTTATGCAATGCAGCAGGTTTGTCTTTATATGCATGATCCTCGGGAGCCTCGTTTCTTGGCTCTTAAACGGATCTTGAGGTATGTTTGAGGTACTTTATACTATGGGTTGCAGTTGTTTTCATCTTCTAGTACATCATTGGTTGCTTATTCGGATGCGGATTGGGCTTGTTGCCCTACTACTTGAAGATCGACTTTAGGCTATTGTGTATTTCTTGGTAACAATTTAATCTCATGGTCCTCTAAACTCAACCAACGCTTTCTCATTCTAGTGCAAAGGCAGAGTATCGTGGTGTTGTCAATGTTAATGTTGTTGCTGAGACTTGTTAGTTGAGGAATCTACTACGTGAGTTACATACACCTTCTGTCTTCCGCTACACTTGTTTACTGTGATAGTGCCAGTGTTGTTTATTTGTCTTCAAATCTGATTCAACATTAACGTACGAAGCATATAGAGATTGATATCCACTTTGTTTAGGATTTGGTTGCTGCTGGTCAAGTTTGCGTTCTTCATGTTCCTTCACATTATCAGTATGCGGATATTTTCACTAAAGGCTTACTTTTAGCTTTGTTTGAGGAGTTTCATACCAGTTTGAGTGTACGGTGTTCTCCCGCTTAAACTGCGGGGGAGTCTTAGTCGTGTGTTTAATATAGGCCTGAGTGTATTTTGTATGGGCTAAGGCCCGAGTGTTATTTGTTAAGGCTTACACTCTATATATGTAATATGATGTCAGATTAATAACATAAGACACTTTACAAACTTAGACAATCCTGTAGTCAACTTTCGCCCGTTACAAAGCCAGTTTATCGATATCAAGAATTCGCACACAAGCAGACACATTTAGTGAGAGGTGATTGTAGTTGCCGTCATGTTTCCATGATGTTTTTCTGCATCATTGTTTCTGTAAACTAATGTCTGTTGACTACCATGGTCAAAAAAAGAAGTCATAAGACCTGAAATGCAAGCCCTCATGCTACTTTACTTTTATAATTTCACCCCATTTATAAAAATGGGTCAATTTGGCTTATGATTGTATTTATCTAGTACCAAACGCTGATATTAAGATAAGCTTGGCTGACAAACTCAGAAACTGTTCCAAAGCGACCCGTTACGCAGCCACTTGACCTGCCTATTTGCGTGCTTATACTAGCTTCCATAGGTGTATGGAGAGAACTTACCATTGTTGATTTTTTTTCTAAATTCAGTAAGACGGGATATATGTTCTCGTCTCTTACTTGATTTTAACAATTAAGCGAGATTCTAGATTGTATACAATTAACATCCGCCCATTGACATGTTTAATTTTAGTTACATTTTTTTACTTTCATAGTTAAGAGATAAAGTTTAATCCACATCAATCTCATTTACAAATGAATGGGTCAAAATTTTCGCCCGTAACAAACAATATTATGTAACAGAACATTCAACATTCAACTCACACTTGAAAAGGCACCGTGAGAGTACGCAAGGCCTTCAAGTCTAGTGAGGAATTTTAACATCACATGAGCCAATGATTTTTGAATCTTGAAATCCTACAAGCAATATAAAAAAAGATAGATTAATTAAAAAATTATCAAAATGGATGTAAAGCAAAAGATACAAGTTATATATATCGTGATGGAGATACAGGAAGAAATGAAACAATTGTGATAGAGGTTACCTTGAATTTGGCTGGAAATCCAAGTTTCTGAATGATCCGAGCATACGGAAGAGCAACATTATGCACAAGATGGTAGGGAAAAATTACAAAAGAAAATTGATGTCAGGATGCTTTTCAATGCATGAGATCACAAAATCTTATTTTCTAAAAAACTAGAATCAAAATTAAAAGGTACTCTTTTTGTGAGATTTAAAGCAAGAATGACTTATTTTCCCATTTACAACCGCGCACAAGTAATGTAGTTGACCCGAGAAATGAAACCATCTGAGGCATTTGACTAAAAGGGTGCTTGGGATGGCTTATTTTTTTCTGCCTATGCTTGTGTTTATAGATTAGCACTTATACGTTGCTTAAGAATAAGCATGAAACGCCCAGATTTTTTTTTTGAAAACTCATTTCATATATAATATATAACTTGTCTGAAATCTGTATACATTATTAAAATAAGCGGAAGCGTAACTTTCACATGTAAACAGGCTTATTCCAAACGCCCCTTTAAAAATTGTAACTATGAAAAGTACATGACTTTTACTATAAAAACTTGTTACTGATAATGTCTTGCTTTGGGGCATTTCAAACTGATAACAAATGATAGAAATAAGAAGCTCGTTACCTAAGCTACGAGCTACACCATTTTAACCCATTATGCCCCAACTAACACATAGCTTGGTCTCATCTTACAAACCTACAAAACATGAAACTGAGAACGGTAAATCTATAAGACTTAGTGAGATAACGAAAACTAAACTGAATCATAAACTAAAATACAAACTGACTACATTGAGTGCATAAGACAATATACTGGCTGAGTTCATAAAACATTGGCTGAGTGCATAACCACAGAGTATGTAAGGCCCACACTGAATGAGTGCATAATTAACTGAGTGCGTAAATCACATATTGATTGAATGCTTGTAGTACTATACTAGCTGAGTGCTTTACCACAATACAGATGCGTAAAGCACATACTGATTGAGTACTTGTAGTACTATACTGGCTGAGTGCATTACCGTAATATTGAGTGCGTAAAGCACATACTGACTGAGTACTTGTAGTACTGTTAGCCTCAAATATTAAGTCGAGCAAGGAAGTTCGTTCACTAAGAATATTAGGTCTCAGTCATTTAATTAAGTAACGTTATAATAGGCCAGAACGGGTAAACGGGCTCTTATATGTAATCTAACCGGTCACATGTATCGGGCGAAAGCCCAAGTATTCCCGAGCCTAGCCCGTAGAAATACAAAAGGCATGTAAGCCTTTATGTTTAAGTATAAATACACCCCTCCAAGGATGGATAGGGTGTTGGTTCATTTGTAAACTTTTATCTTGCAAGTAAACTTCACATTTTCTCTACTTTCTCTCTCTTGTTTCTCTCTCTACATTCTTCCTAGTTTCTTCCTACTTTTCTTGTTCAATCCATGATCTAAATTATTAAGTGAAGTGATTACGGGGTTTCGACATTTGGTATCAAGAGCCTCAGGTGGATTGTGATTTGTTTTATGGGAATAAGCTCAAAATTCAAAAAATTTCATGGCTTATTTAGACAAATAAGCTCACGACTCAAAAAAAATTTGTGGCTTATTGGTTCTTAGGTGGTGTTAAGCTCAAGCTTCCTAGCTTATTCATAGCTTAAACGTGCCTTTTCAAGAATCAAACATAGTTTTTTTGTTTTTTTTTGGTTTGAAAACTTTTGAAAAAAAAAATCAACATTTGTGACTTTATTTGTGGTTAGATTCAAAAAATACGTGTACTTTTATGTTCTAAACGTGCCATAGTATCTTATTTTGAAGGTGGTTAGCTTATTCGTGGCTTATTGTGGTTCAAAAAATGGTTTTAACTCGTTTTTCATCCTAGCGAGTTGGTAGAATTCGTGGTAGCGAGTTACTGTGGTCCAACATTTGTATTTGTTTGTTTGCTTAAAGTGGAACAGGACAAACAGGTACGAAAGTGACATGTGTACCAGCGAGAAAGGGACTTCAAGTAGCGAGTTAGCAGGAAACTGGATAGCGAGTTAGAAGTTTGGGAAGATAGCGAGTTAGTGATTTGGTAATATAGCGAGTTAACAGGTTTATTGAAGACTTTTTCAAGGTCAAAGTCAAAGGTTACTCTGCCCAAATTTTCTCAAATCTAGCGAGTTATACTTCAAGGAAGACCAGCGAGTTATCAACATAATCGTTAGCGAGTTAGCAAGTTGGGATTGCAGCGACTTAGAGATCTGGAAATTCAGCAAGTTATATAACAGGAGTAGCGACTTACAGGTCTAGCGAGTTACAGGTTTATTTGAAGAAAAATTCTCAAGATCTAGCGAGTTGTTATGCTGCCTAATTTTTTTCAAAGTAGCGAGTTGTGCCACTGAAATCCCTTGTTTTGAAAACCTAATTTTCTGAATCTATTACTCACTTCTAATCAAAACAAATTGAACCATAACAACAAACAATCACAAGGACTCAAAAGACAACTAATTCAACACAAACAAACCTTAATCCAAATCAATTAACATTCACGGTTTTCTATTGATTTTGTAAAATCCCGTGCATGACACAATTCTTTTCTCGGTTTCAATCATAGACTTGTAAAATCCCGTGGACGTTTATTGTTTTTCATTTTACCACAACTTCAATCATAACACATCTACTTAAGATCCTTCAATCATTTTCACTTCATAATTAAACAATCATTCATCATGACTACTCCAATTGTAACTTCCACAACCAACAGTCAAATGCATAACAACATCATGGCAGCTGGTTCAAGGGATCGTCCACCAATGCTTGCAACTAGACGATATGCACAATGGCGATCACGGTTCTTAAGATACATTGATACAAGAGCAAATGGTGATGCCTTGAAGAAATGCATTCTCGAAGGTCCCTACACTCCTACTACTGTCATAATTCCAGCTGTACCTCCAACGGATAATTCTCCAGCAGTTCCTGAACGAACAACAGTTGAGACAGTCTTGAATATGTCTCCTGAAAACAAAGCTCATTTTGAATCAGAAAAGGAAGTGATTCATTTGATATTGACTGAATGGAGATGAAATAACACCCCCCCCCCCCCCCTCAACTGTTGATGCATGCAAGACAGCTCATGAAATGTGGGAAGCTATTGAAAGGTTACAATAAGGTGAATCCCTCAACATTCAAGAAGTCAAGACAAACTTATTCTGGGAGTTTGGAAAATTCACCTCTCATGATGGGGAATCAATGAAGTCATACTACTCCCTGTTTTACAAGCTAATGAATGAAATGATACGAAACAACTTGACTGTTGCTACTATGCAAGTCAATGTTCAATTTCTTCAACAACTTCAACCAGAATGATCAAGGTTTGTAACAATTTTCAAGCAACAACACAAATTAGATGAAGTTTCATATCACAAACTCTTTGACATTCTGAAGCAATATCAAAAGGAAGTTAATGAAATTCGTGTTGAACAAATAGCCAAGCATGCTAACCCATTAGCACTTGTTGCTGCTGCTCAACCATATCAAGATCCAATTCAAGTTTCTTAAATCCTAAAACTAACCTAATCCCCATACTAGATCACCTCAAACATCATCCAAGCTCAAAATCAACACATGCAGTATAATCAATGGATTCCCAATTACAAATAATTGACATGCATGTACATATATTGTGTAACTATGAAAATTAAATATTAAAAAAAAGAGTAATAGCGCTTACAATGAAATCAAAGGAAATCTAACAACACTAAACCCTTGTGGTTTAGTGTTCGGCCGAACACTATGGAGCAAGAAAACCCAAAACTCAATTTTTTATTTACCCAAAACTTGTACACAACTTTCTTGATCAAACCTTACTCTATTTTAACCCTTGAATTCACTTAAATCCCTAGAATACAAATCTTAAAAAAAATTAGAGATTTATAAAAGTGCTTGCATGTTGAATTTTTTGAGGGGAAAGATTAAGGGTATTTTTAAAAGCAATTTGGTATATGATTGAGTGGTTTTGATGAAGATTTGATGACTCAATTGGTGATTATTGTTAGTGTTTACTCGAACAGGAAGAAAAAGAGAAAAAAGAAAAAGAGTCGTTGTGTGTGTGTGATTTATGGTAGGAGTGAAGTAATAATAGGATTTATATAGCAAAGTAATTAACTAGCATCTTCCATATTTATAAAAATTAGAGGGGTGTTTGGTTTTTAGTTTTGTTGGAGTAAGAAGGGTAATAAGAGGGTGTTTGGTTTAGCTTATTGTATAAAAAATATGGTTTATTGTTGTGCGCTTGAGGCTGCCGAAAACAAGGAGAAAAGGGGAAGGGGCTTCGGCCTAATTTTTATTAAACGTTTTATATCTTTTAAATCTCGACCCTAAAAATTAACTCGACTCGCTAATTTTTATAAAAACATAAATTTTTAAATTTGGTTCGGCCTGACACGAACGAAATATATTTAAATAATAAAAAAATAATTAAATAAATTAAATGAGCTCTCATGGCTATATTATGACATTCGTCGATTTCTTGATAAATAAAACGGATAAATATCAAAAGCTCGACTCGCGAATATTTAAAAACGACGATTTTTTATTAAATCGACGAAAAATAATAAATTCTATAAAATTAGAAAATAAAATTTATAGGCTCGGAATAAATAGTGACGTGAAACACGGGTTGCACAGAGACACGCGTTAAATGCTAAAAGTCATGCGACCACATAAAAGTGACTCTATAAATTATAAAGAGAGTCTAATATCATACGTTTGCTTTCGGTTACTGACCTCAAAATTGACGGATGTCACACTATGTCACATTACGAAGGTCTTAATAACGGATTTGAAGCTTAAGGAAGAAAAGAATATTGACAAAATGATTTCAATGGAAAAGCAATTAAATTTCTTGATTGAAATTGTTTACAAAAAGAGTCAATCAATCCAAACCATTCATATGTTAGCACCCAAATGCCCAACATTTAATGGAAGACCTACCTTTGCAAATCCTATGTACCTCAAAAAGGCTCAATATGAGATACCATGTTTGTATGAGATCCTACATGACTAATCTGATCCTGCAAACAGACTCGTTCCCGATAGGGAAGAGACACTGATTCTTGAAATAGAGAGTCGATCAAAATTAAATAAAGACTTAGTGAAACCCTATGACTACACAAAGCTAAATAGTCTTTATGAAATTTTCAAACCCTCGACACAGGAATATCTTATACAGTTAGCACATGCAAATGAAGTAAGGAAGAAAATGTGGAGAAAATCATTTGTGAATACGAAACCAAATATTTTCAAAAACATTGATTTCTTACCAGTGTCCAAATCAATAAGCAAAAGTAAACAAGCATATAATGTCATGACAAATAACATAAATCATCTTAGAGAACTTGTCGATCAAGCTTGGGTAAAACATTCAAAGGATTATTTTCGTGCCCCAACTGCTCATAATATGGAAATCCTAATAAAGACATGTTTGATGCCTCTTGCCCTTAAGACACAGAATGATAGTTTTGTATTTGTTCATGAACTTAAGCAAGAAATACATGCTGATTTAAAGTACGTTGAATCCCTTGAAAAATAAATTGACGAACTTGAATCTGATAAAGCAGAATTTTCAAACATGTAGATATGCTCATGCAAGAATGTGTGTCTAATGATGTTATGTGTTCTTATTTGCATTCGTTATTTGATTTAGATGCGCACACTGAATTGCAATGCTTATATCTTCATAAAGTCAAAGAATGTGAATGTCTTGCACAAAAGCTTTCGAAACAAACTGAATTTGTTAGTAAAGAGGTTTATACCGAGCTTTTACAAAGTTTTGCTAAATTAGAAAAACACTCGATTTCTCTTGAACTCGCTTTACAACAATGCCAAGAACAACTAAAAAATGACACAATTTGCAAAGAAAAAGCGTCAAACGTATTTCTAAAAGAACGTGAACAATATTTTGAAATACAAGATTTGAAAGCTAAGTTGCAAGACAAGGACATTGCCATATGTGAGTTAAAGAATCTCATTGAAAAATGCAAAAGGAAAATCTGTGGAAACTAAGTTTGATAAACCATTTGTTGTTCGACAGCCAAATGCTTAAAGGATTCCAAAACCATCAGTTTTAGGTAAACAAGATCCTTTTTTAGATTCTCTTAAGAGAAAACACTTTTTAAAGACAAAGTCGGTTCCCAAATCTAATGTGTCAGAAGGTTTATCAAAAACAGTCACTACACAGAATTTGCCTCAAACAGCAAGGCAAGCTGTAAGAAACACAAATGTGATTAAACCAGGCATGTTAGCAGACCACCATATATTGTTCACTAGTTTGTGTTGCATAAAGCACATAACTAAGTTCTGTGATTTACTCCTGTAGATGTAGATACGCGAGTAAATTACAGAACTAATGTTAGCAGAGTAAATATGCTAACATGTATTCACTTGACTAGACTTTGATTGATTTACTCGCGTATCTACATCTACACGAGTAAATCACAGAACTAATGTTAGCAGACCACAACTTAAGATCAATAAAATGAAAGAAAAGGTCGTGCCAAACACTAGTCAAGTGAAGTTTAAGAAGACTGAAATAGAAGACCACCATAGGATTTCTAGTATTTCTAATCAATCAAAGTCTGTAACTACATGTAATGACAATTTAAAATCTAGAACTTCGAATGTTAACGTTGTTTGTGCTACTTGTGGAAAATGTGTGTTTAATTCGAATCATGATGCCTGTATTTCTAAATATTTGACTGACGTGAATGCTAGAACTAAGAAGCCTAAGGTAGTGCCTATTAGTACTAGAAAACCCAAAAGTCAAGCAAACAAAACTATTGCAACACTACGTAAGAAAACAGTTGCATCAGAATCCACTATCCAGAATTCCAAGAGTTACTATAGGATGCTATATGAGAAAACTAGCAAGGTATGGAAATGGTGGATAGAACAACAATGCCCATCAGGATATAAATGGGTTCCTAAGACAAAAATAAAATGGGTGCCTAAAGTTATAAATGAAAATGTGCAAAAGAGAGTTAGTTTTGCCATAGATAATGCATCTAGGATAACTAATGTCTTGAAACTCACAAATACTTTAGGATCTAATTTGTCATGTATTCCATCGTCCTCTAATTCTCTTGCAGATTGTACAACTCATCCTATTCATTGTTGACTCGGGATGCACAAAGCACATGACGGGCAATCTATCGCTTCTGTGCAATTTTGTTGAAAAATATCTGGGTACCGTTCATTTTGGCAATGATCAATTTGCTCCAATTCTTGGTTATGGAGATTTGGTTCAAGGAAATATCACGATCAACAGGGTTTATTACGTCGAAGGCCTCAATCACAATCTCTTCTCGGTTGGTCAATTTTGTGATGCGGATTTGGAGGTTGCTTTTTGGAAATCTACGCGTTTCATTAGAGATATTCAGGGAAACGATTACTTACCGGTAATCGTGGATCTGATCTCTATACAATTTCTCTTCAAGAAACAAATTCATCAACTCCAATCTGTTTATGGCTAAAGCCTCACCAACTCAAGCATGGTTTTGGCATCGAAAACTTTCTCATCTTAACTTCGACTACATCAACTTTCTTTTAAAGAAGGATGTCATGATTGGGTTACCAAAGTTGAAATATGTCAAGGATCAACTATGTTCCGCTTGTGAAGTGAGTAAAGCAAAAAGAAGTTCATTTAAGAAAAGGGCTGTTCCAAGTTCAAAAGGACGGCTAAATTTGCTTCATATGGACTTATGTGGTCCAATGCGGGTTGCTAGCATAAATGGGAAGAAATATATTCTGGTAATAGTAGACAACTACTCCAGATACACTTGGACTCTCTTTCTACGATCCAAGGATGAAACACCAAAAGTTTTAAAAGATTTTTTCACGATGATCCAAAGAAATCTTCAATCCTTAGTAATTTCTGTTCGAACTGACAGAGGCACTGAGTTCTTAAACAAGACACTCAAGCATTTTCAAAGAAGAATCGAATTGAGCCCATACTTCTACTCCTCGAAACCACCTGAACAGATCGGCGTTGCGAAAGATGAAATGTACTATAGTTGTGATGCCTCGAACGATGCTTTCAGTTTCTAAACTTCCTTTGTTCTTTTGGGCTGAAGCAATTGCAACTGCATGCTATACTCAAAACAGATCTATCATCATCCCAACACATGATAAAAACGGCATATCACATCATCAATGACATGAAACCTTCAATTAAACACCTTCACATTTTTGGTTGCACTTGTTACCTAACCAGAGATGGTGAAAATTTTGTTTAAGATGAAAGAAACAGGGGATTCATTTTTTTTTTTTTTCATTTTTTTTGTTTTTATTTTTTTTTTTTTTCTTCTCCTTTATTTTTTTTTTCTTTTTTGTTTTCTATTCTATTTTTTTTTTGTGCATTTGGTGGATACTCCACTCAGTCTAAGGGATACCGTATTTACAACAAGAGAACAAGATTAATAGTTGAATCCATACATCTCCGATTTGATGAGATCAAAGAGATGTCAGAGACGTCTGTTGCTAATGACACTTCAGCTCGTTCTCCCTACGACAAAAGGCGTATTTGATTTTGAAAACTCTGGCCCCGACCCACAACTACAAAATGTTTCTCCTTCAGCAGATACAACTGTTCCATCACAACAAGAGTTGGATCTTCTATTTGGTCCTTTGTACGATGAATTTTTCAATGCGGGTACTTCACGTGTCAACAAGTCTTCTTCTCCCACCGATAATTCTGCTCAACAAGACACACTACCTTCAATAAATATTCACCCTACAACAAAACCATCAACTCCAACATATGTCAATGCTGAGAAAACAACAATGTAATCCAAGCAGAATTTCAATCCTTTCTGTAACACAGTAAAAGATATTAATGAGTCTTCTACACCAATATTGTAATTCAAATATGCATACCTTTATATCAACCTCATAGATTTGAACTACGATGAGACAAAAGATCACACGTTAACTTAAGTTCGTGGTAACCAGCGAAGCCAAGTTGCAATCAAGACCGACAACTTGCAACCAATCTTGAAATGTGTATGTTCGCACTCACCGTGAGTATGGCTAAACCGAAAAACATTAAGGAAGCAATGGCTGATTCCGCATGGATAAAAGCAATGCAGGAAGAGCTTCATCAGTTTGACAGACTCCAAGTCTGGGAACTCGTTGACAAACCCTTTGGCAAGAACGTAATCAAGCTAATTGGATATGATAAAAAAAAAGGACGAAGACCATTGTCATTCGCATCAAAAGAACGACTTGTAGCTTAAGCGTTATGCTCTGGAAGAGGGTACTAACTTTCGAAGAATTCATTTGCTCAGTGGATCGGTTGGAAGATTTCTGGAATTTTCGCCCCGCTGATGCTGCACAAAGTATTTTTCAATTTATAAGATGAGTTTCATTTTTTTAAAGTGGGTATTTCTTAATGGTCCATTGAAGGAAGAGGTTTATGTTGCACAACCAGACGGGTTCGTTGATCCTGATCATCTAAAAAAGGTTTACCATCTAAGAAAAGCTCTATATGGATTGAAACAAGCTCCAAGAGCATGGTATGATGAACTCTCAAATTTCCTGATGTCCAAAGGTTTTACTAAAGGTACAATTGACCCGACTCTATTCATGATAAAATACGGGGAAGACATTCTACTTGTGCAAATTTACGTTGATGACATCATTTTTGGGTCTACACAACCTAAATTTTCTAAAAAATTTGAAAAATTAATGCACAGTAGATTTGAGATGTCCTTAATAGGGGAAATGAAATTCTTTTTAGGACTTCAGATCCACCAATCCCCACGCGATATCTTTATCAATCAGGCCAAGTACACTTTAGAGATACTTAAAAACATGGTATGGAAAAAGGACAAAGCATTGGTACACCAATGGCTACCAAACTAATGAGATGTCCAGGACTTGGTGGTGAACCGGTAGAATATCGATACAGTAGTAAAATTCGGGTCACATTGTATCTGACATCTGTAGTCCTGACAAAGTGCTAATGCTGTATGCTATTGTGCAAGATATCAAGCAA
Source organism: Tanacetum coccineum (assembly GCA_026074375.1). Classification (NCBI taxonomy): domain Eukaryota; kingdom Viridiplantae; phylum Streptophyta; class Magnoliopsida; order Asterales; family Asteraceae; genus Tanacetum; species Tanacetum coccineum. The sequence goes on from BQNB010012057.1 coordinate 29,886, forward strand.
GACCGACTAAAAAACACCTCAAAGAGGTTAAAAGGATCTTTTGATACTTAAGGGGTACCATTAACACGGGACTCTGGTATCCGAAGGATTCTGGCTTTGAACTAACAGCCTTTTTAGATGCCTATCATGCCAAATGTATTGATACTCGCAAAAGCACTTCTGGAGGAATACAATTCCTAGGTGATAAGTTAGTCAGCTGGATGTCAAAGAAGCCAAGAAATGTCACTGCAATGTCAATCTAGCAAGAGGCGAGGGCAGTACATGGCGTTATTCTTGCAAGTTTGACTCAAGTATGTGTATGAGGAAAACCAAAAACTTAAGGAATTATGGCTTCATCTACAAACAAAATACCATTGTATTGCGACCTCAGGCAGCCCTTAGCAATCTATGCAACCCTCGTACAGCAAAAAAATTAAACTCCCGTACCAGACATCCATACTCGGTATCATTTCATCAAGGAACAGGTTGAAAACGGTATAATTGAATTGTACTTTGTCAAAACTGAATACCAATTAGCTTATATGTTTACTAAAGCCTTACCCAAAGATAGGTTTTAGTATCTTGTCAGACGAATTGGTATGAGATGTTTGACTCCAGCAGAACTGGAGGTTCTGAAAAACGAATCTGCTTGATAATCCATCAAACATCAACTTGTAAATATTTTTGAGAAAAGACAAATACAAAAATATAAAATTTCAAAAAGAAAATACAAAATCAAAAAAAATCAGAAAATGTTTCACAAAAATTTTCTTCTTGACATGTCTCTTGGAATCGATAACATTTACGTACCTATAAATGTTGATTAACATCGACACGGGCGTGTAAATGAAGTTCGAATAGGAGTTTCAAATGCTTTAAAAACATGTCATTTCTATTTTTCTTTATGACTTGTAATTGCTCTCAGATTGCAACTCGGACCCAAACGACAAAGGAGAGTGTACGTTTCAGTGCGCATTATTCATTAAGTTAGAAAAAAGGAGGGGATGAGAAATTTCTAACAATTAAGGCTTTCAAAAAGCTTGACATAATTTTTCAAGTAATGTTCTTCAAATTAGACATATTTCATAATCTTCAAAATTGTGTGGGTCTACACTCCATCCTCATAAATTCATTTACAAGATCATTTCTTCTATAATTGGTGTCATTTTCATAAATGAGTCAATGTTTGAGGGGGAGTTTTTCAAAAAGAATCATTTGCTCCAATTTCTCGCTTGGAAGCTGTTCGGATTTACGTCGCATATGCTACACACAAGTCTTTTTCATTTTATCAAATGGACGATAATAATGACGACTCAATAGACGATATGTTATAAGATGATTAAGTGTTTGAGCACAATTTTTCAAGAATTCTTCAATGACAATTCATAATCTTTTAAAATTGTGTGCTCAACAATGCTAACCCTCAATTTTATATTCATTTTACAACTTGGTATCATTTTTTTGGTGTCAAACATATGTAAAATTAAGGGGGAACAAGTTAATGTTCCATATAATTCATGCTAAGTATAAAAATATTTTTCCCACATAATTTTCATGACAAATTTTAATCACAAGGTATTTCAAAAACTAAATGAATTAGTATTTAAAATAAGGGGAGAAATGTAATTAAAATGTGATCTTGAAAATAATAAGTGATCTAATTGACTCAAAGTGCTTGATACTCTTCAAAAAAGGTTTTATGGTTACGATCTCATACCCAACAACATCTTAATTCACGACGATTCTGAAGTCATAAGGTGGTTAGGTTAGGTATTAGTCCTATGATCCAACCAGAACCGGAGGGATCTACCCAAGGACACTCCATAGTTAGAAATAACAGTCCTTAGGTATGATTGGAGATGAATGAGTATAAGGGAATAATGCTGACTAAGATTGAGCTAACACTGGAACAATCATAACAAGGTGTTAGTAATGACGTCTTGGTAAGCATTGAAGGGGTTGAAGAATTAAAAAGAAATGTATGGATAAAGGGTGAAAACAAAGCAGCCCTCCCTACACCTTAGGCAGAAACCAGGTCAATACATAATCTATCGGTTTTCACAAAGATGAATTCTGATATTGAAGAATGACATCATAGACCCAGTGATGTAATGCACAACCCTTCCTAGCCATTTGAGTTTCTCTTAACAGAAACTTGTCTCATTTGTCACAGAGATACACACGACTTCTATTGACTTTCTCACTCCGAGTTAGTTGATATTGAATAGGTGGCAGTCTGCTCCAGCCTCCGAGTACTAAAACCAAAACGCACTAATCGAGTCTAGAGCCAAGAGATCAATAAAATAAATCTCATTAGGACACATTCCATTACAAACACTTGTTGAACATCATCAAGTTCACAAGCTGTTAACAAGAGTCCTACACATTATCCTTGTGATTATTCCAGAACATCTGAGTGATACTTAAGTATTCATAGTGAAGATGGAAATCCTGCTTAAGCCAACATCAAACAAGCTCTCGGTAGGTGACTTGCTCGGTAGGTGACTTGCATGATTCTATATGAATCAATGTGAATCAAACTTGTTTCAGTAAATGAATTGACAACTTAATTGGTAAGATAGTAACTAACCGATTTACTCATATTGTGTTGTCTGCTTTAAGACATTCCGATATTGAGAACAAGCTAGCATGGTGAATCTAATACACCTGTGTTGGAGGATCTTATGCTTAAAGCTAGAAATCTTGTCAATGAGATTCTTCTAAATTGAATCTACCTGATCACAGGTTGGTCCTCACGGAACTGAAGGTTAATCCAACCAAATTCGGGCGAATGACAAAGCCATATTCGTCCACGAACTTTATTACTGACTGTTTTATTTTAGGATTCATATAAAGATAAAATGGAGACACCTCATTCCAGCTGAAGTCAAATTCATTACCACATGCTCATACTCAAACTACAAAGACATACTATAAGCAACAAGATTTAAGAATCATGAAAGCTCACGAATTAAAGACAAAGACTTCTGCAAACTCTGATATTAATGATAACTCCTCAGAAATCAAGCTTCAGGGGAGATTGTTCGCAAGCTTTCTAGATGATGCAAAGTATAAGCATGTTGGTCAAGACACAAGATCGCAAGGTGGCAAAGACGATCAAGACTGAAGGATAAAGATTTAAAGATCTCGGACGTAAAGGCGAAGTCGAAATACAATGACAAAGGCTCAAGTTCAAAGATCGCAAAGCATGAAGGAACAAGCCTACAACATAGACAGAGACAAAGATCACTAGAGCTTAATGACAAAAGCAGTCTCATTGATCTCACGAAGGAGTTTCGCAATGAACTTACTTCGGGGGAGATTGTTAGCCTCAAATATTGAGTCGAACAAGGAAGTTCGTTCATTAAGAATATTAGGTCTTGGTCATTTAATTATGTAACATTGTAATAGGCTAGAACGGGTAAACGGGCTCGTTTATGTAAGCTAATCGGTCACGTAAATCGGGCGTAAGCCCAAGTAATCCTAAGCCCGGCCCATAGAAATACCATAGGCATGTAAGCCTCATGGTTTAACTATAAATACCCTTCTCCAAGGACAGAGAGGGTGTTGTTCTCATTTGTAATTTTCACTTGCAAGTAAATCAACCATTCTTATTTTCTCTCTACTTTCTCTCTCTTGATTCTCTCTCTAAACTTCTTCCAACTTCTATCTTCTTTCTACTTTTCTTGATTAATTCGTGTACCATATATGAAGTGAAGTGATTATGAGGTACCGACATTTGGTAACAAGAACCCCGGGTAGATTAGTGGTTCAGACGTCATTACAAACACATTGTTGTGATTGTTTCCACCAGTGTTATGCTCAATCTTAGTCCGCATTACTTACCATTAATACACTTTATCTCCAATCATACTAAGGAACTGCTATTCTAACTTATGGAGTATCCATGGGAAGATCCTCCGGATAGGTTAGATCATAGGACAAATAACTAAGCCTTACCAACCTTATGACTTCATAATCGTCGTGAAATAAGAGTTGTAGGGTATGAATCGTAACCATCAAACCTTTTCGTATAGCACTTTGATCTTTTAGATCACATTTTAATTACATTCTCCCCTTATTCTAAATTCGAAGGTTCACATAGTTTTTAAAATACTGTATGATAAAAATTTGTCCTTGAAAAGGCCATGGGGAAATCTTTTACATAGCATGAAATAACATGGAACATAAACATGCTCCCCCTCAATTTACATATGTTTGACACCAATAAAAATAGAACCAAGTTGAAAAAATCGATATAAAATTGAGGTTGAACACCTATCTCTAATAACTATCATTTTATTGATTTGTCAATACTAACTTGTTGTTATTAAGAGACTTTTTAGGGAAATGGTTTGAATACATAAGAATGGACGTGATAATGATGTACCCAAACTCATTAACATTGTTTTTCGAACAACTCCCCTTGAAGATGGATGTGCTGAACACACAATTTTAGAAAGATTATGAATTGTCAGTAAGAAATTCTAGAAAAATTGTGTTCAACATTTTGAAAAACATCATGTTAGAAGACTTCTCTTCCAACTCTAAGGGTAAGCACACTTATGTGTACACTATCCTTTTTCTTGAGCTAAAAACTTTGAATGTCTTGTATAAACCGCTCAAGACCGAGAAAAGTTAAATTTCTCGTTGTTAGGATAAGTTATCTTTATAGATAAACTTTCCTTTATTTGAAGTCCGGTTACGTACTGATATTTGCACATAAGCCATGAAAGAAAACTTATAAATGACAGGTTTTTAAAGCATTGTGAATACTCCTGTTCGACACTTTCATTTACACGCCCGTGTCGATATAATCAACATTTCTAGGTTACGTAAAGCTGTTTATCGCTTTCCAAAGACATGTCGAGAAGAATATTTTTTGAAACATTTTCTGATTTTTTGATTTTGTATTTTCTTTTTGAAATTTTATATTTTTGTATTTTTCTTTTTTCAAAAATATGTACATGTTGATGTTTGATGAAGTATCAAGCAGATTCTTTTGTCAGAACCTCTAGTTCTGCTGGAGTTAAACATCTCATACCAATTCGCCTGACAAGATACTGAAACCTTTCTTCGGGAAGGGCATTAGTAAACATGTTAGCCAGTTGGTATTCAGTTCTGACAAAGTACAATTCAATTATACCGTTTTGAACCTGTTCTTTGATGAAATGATACCGAGTATGGATGTACTTGGTACGGGAGTGCTGCACGGGGTTGCATGAGATTGCTATGGCTGACTGAGAATCGTAATACAATGGTATTTTGTTGTAGTTGAAGCCATAATCTTGAAGTTGTGTCCTCATCCACATGACTTGAGCACAACTTGAGATAACTGCCATCGATTCAGCCTCAGTTCGATGACTGCAGTACAGTCTTGCTTCTTTGACATCCAGCTGACTAGCATATCACCTAGGAACTATATTCCTCCAGAAGTGCTTTTGCGAGTATCAAGGCAACCGGCATGATCAGCATCTGAAAAAGCTGTTAGTTCAAAGCCAGAATCTCAGGGGGAGAAACCAGAGTCCCAGTATGAATGGGTAACCCTCATAAGTAACGAAAGATCCTTTTAACCTCTTGAGGTGTTTTTTAGTCGTCTTGCTGTGATATCTTCACAATACACCCCAATTTAAAAAAACCCAACTGTATCTATGTCTGGGTCCTACTAGAAGCAGATACATGAGTGACCCGATTTGCTACGGTATCAGATTTGTCTACGGGTCACCACTCAAGACTTGCATCTAATTTAGGTTTTTGTAGCCATTGGTGTACCATGGCTTGTGTCCTTTTTCCATACCATGTTTTTTAGAATCGCTAAGGTGTACTTGGCCTGATTGATAAAATACCTTGATGGGATATGTGATCTTAAGTCCAAAATGAATTATCATTTCCCTCCATTAAGGACATCTCAAATCTACGTGCCTTAGTTTGCAAAACGTTATGAAAATTTAGGGTCTGTGGAGACCAAAAATAATATCATCAACATAAAGTTGCACAATAGAATGTCTCCCCTGTATTTTAATCGTAAATAAGTCCTCAATGATACCTTTTAGTAAAACCTATGGAAATCAGGAAATTTTAAGAGTTCATCGACCAGGCTCTCGTAGCGTGTTTTAATCCATATAAGCCTTTCCTTAGACGGTAAACCTTTAGTATGGATGACCAGGATCCACGAAACCGACTGGTTGAGCAACCATAAAACCTCCTCCTTTAATGGACCATTAAGAAATGCCGTTTTCATGTCTATTTGATAAATTGGAAAAGACTTGTGTGCAGCATATGCGACAAAAATCCTGATAGCCTCCAAGCGAGCAACTGAAGCAAATGATTCTTCAAAATCAATACTCTCTTCCTGAGCAAACCCTTTGCTACAAGTCGTGCTTTTTGCGAATTACATTTTGTCCTTCATCCTTTATGTATTTTCCTACCATTTTAGCTTTATCACTTTTGCCAAAAGGTTTGTCAACGAGTTCCCAGACTTGTAGTCTATCAAACTGATGAAGTTCTTCCTGCATTGCTTCTATCCATGCAGAATCAGCCATTGCCTCCTTAATGTTTTTCGGTTCAACAATACTCACGGTGAGTGCGAACATACACATTTCAGGATCTGTTGCAAGTGGTGTCATCTTGTTTGCACTGGCTTGGATGGATTTCCACGAACTTGAGTTAACGGGTGATCTTTTGTCCATCGGTATTCGGAATCTTGAGGTTGATTGAAGGTATGCATATTTGAATTACCAATATTGCGTGAGGAAGACTCAGCATGTTCGTGTACCGGTGTACAGAAAGAGGAATTGGTAAATTCTCTAATATCGTGTTGTATTCCTTAGCAGTGAACATTTTTTTGAGTTGTCGGATTCTGGAGTGTAGGGTGAATTTCTTTGAAGGGTGTGTTGTCTTGTAGAGCAGAATTATCGGTGGGAGAAGAAGACTTGTTAACACGAGAAGTACCATCATTGAAAAATTCATCATACAAAGGACCGAAAAGAAGATCCAACTCTTGTTGTATTGGTGAACTGTTGTAGCAGCTGAAGGAGAAACATTTTAGGGTAGTTTGTCGTGGTGCGGGTCAGGGTTGTCATAATTTGACGCGGTATAGATGAAGGTATATATGATGAAATGAAACAAATGGAACAAACCACCCCGCTCCTAGCCTTGGAGGAGGGATTATATACTTCCTATTATGGTGGCCCATGGGGTTCTAAAGTGGCTTCCCATTGGTCTTGGGCCAGCTAATATGTACTAATCTAATCATTACATATAATATACGAGCTAAGACTATTACAACTTGAAAGAGTGACCAACACTTTTCGTGTTTCTAACAATCTCCCCCTAAGGGAGGTCACTCCAATTTACAAAACTTTAAACCTATCATACTATGCTTCATCTTTAGTCTTTAGCTCGTACTCTTGACTTTCTCTTGTAAATATGTTGTAGTGATCATTGATTTCTGGGTTGAGCTTGTTCCTTGAACTTATATTTGACATTATGATCTTGAGCATTTTGAGATCATCAACCAAGTATAACCTCTTTGCCATCTTGAAACTTTGCCATCTTTTGGACTGGTGATTATCTGGACCGGACAATGCCATGAACCTTGTCTTGAATGGTTGACTTGAAAAACTTTAATGCTATGTCTATTCATGAGATTTGTTACCTACGAATAGCGTCGTCACTGTCGAGAAAGACATTCGTAATCAGAGTACAGAAGTCTTGAAATATGTATTTGAGCCTTTCATGAAGTCCTTATGTTTGTCTATCAAGTATGAGCATGTGGATATAGATCTTGTGAGTCAGCTGGAATCAGGAACCTCCACCACCATCTTTAAATAGCTTGCATGAAAACAGTTAGCAATAAAGCGGGGGGACGAATATGGCTTTGTCATTCACCCAGGTTTGGTTTGAGTAACCTTCAAATCCTAAGATCGACCCTGTGATCGAGATAGATTCAATTTAAGAAGAATCTTCTTGACATGATTTCCAACTGTAGTATTGAATCTTTCTAACACATAAGTATTAGATTCATCAATACGCAACAGTGTTCTCATTATCAGAATGTCTCCAAAGCCAGACAACACGGAAAGAGTGAACCAATAGTTTACTATCTCACAGATTGATAAAGAAAATCGATTTGAAACTCAATCAGTGTATCACGAGCAAAAGTGTTTTTGTGACACACCAAAGTGTTTAATCATTTCAAAAATTCATTAACAACCGTTGATTACATTTCCTGTAACAATTATATGTTCTGTAAAAAGAAGCGCACCATCGTTTCTTGTCCAGATGTCACAAGTTTGATTCAATAAAGAATCGCACAATTACCTACCATACTTGTTTGATGTTGGCTCAAAGACAGGATTATCCACACTTCATTGTGGAATCCCTAAGTATCACTCGGAAGTTCGTGGCAAAAATCACAAGGAACATGCGTAAGACACTATGATATAACTTGAGATTTTAATTGAGTGAGATAACAAGCTAAATTATACAAGTGGACTAATCCGATTAATGGATTGCTGCCTTTTAGCTTCTAGACTCAATAGTGCACTTTTAATTTTATGAACGGAGTTCTGTAGTATGACTGCCACAATTTTCAATATCAACTGAACACGGAGTGAGAAAGACGATAGAAATGCATGTAATCACTTGATGAGAAATGAAGACAAGAGTCCTTGGAGACCTTGAGTGGCTTAGGGAGGGTTGAGCATAGCTTCACGGGGTATCAGACAGTCTTCAATCAAGACAACACCTTAGTGTTTCCGGACAGCAATATGTATTGACCCGGTTTCGGCCTAAGTTGTGTGGAGGGCTCTTACTTTTCACCCTTTATACTTACATCTCTTTTTCATCTTCAACCCGATTAATGCAAACCAAGACTTCATAACTAACACCTTGTTGGGTTTGTTCCGGTGATAGCTCCATCTCAGTCGGCATTATTCCCGATTCTTACTTTTTCTCCTTTTTAATCATACCTAAAGACATCTACACTAACTAGTGGATATCCCTGGGGTAAACCCTCCGGTTTTGGGCTGGATCAGGGGCTTTGAATAACCTCAATACCATAACAACTATATAACCCATAAAATTAAGATTCTGGTCGGATCCTTTTTAAGGGTATTCCACACCATATACAAACCAAAAACATTGAAAAATTCAGTTCACAGTGTTATGATGATAACACTATGAAAAGGTGTTTACATTTTGGAATGTTATTTACTCGATCGACTAAAAGCACCCCCTAACTATGTGCATCGTAATCGCAGTACATGCTAAGTGTGAGTGCATCGATCCCATTTTAATTGGATTACTTTGTCATATATAATTAAGATCCAGGTTAATCACATTTTCTCCCATTATCCAAATATGTTAATCCCTTGATATTTTGGATATCAATTGATTAACCGTTTGGGGACAAAATGATGTATTCTAGCAGATTGGAACATATTATTGCTCCCCCTCAACTTTTAAGGGTTTATAAGATGGTGCCAAGTACAATTATTTTAAAGATTTTGAATTTACTAAGAAAGTTCTTGAAAAAAATTGAGACTCGAACACATCTTATTATTTAACCAAAAATCTACACTAGTTATTAACATATTCACAAGATAAATGATTATTTACGAGAATGATTCCTTATTAAGATGATAACCGAACGATATTATAGAAGTCATATGGGTCCATTGTATAGCCGTAGTCATCCCCGATGGTCTTCCTCCAAAAAATCTCATTCAATACCTGGAAGATCGCTCCATGTCCTTTAATCTTTTTGTCCAAATTTGCCTGAAACATAGCTCTTGCATTCAATTTGTTCCCGTAAGCTTAAAAAAGTCTGAGGCAATCTATACTCCATTCTGATTCCCTTAGGCGATCATTCATACAGTCTGAACATCATCTAGAGTACCATCGCTAAACTTGTGTTAGTACATCAATGAGCAACCACTCAATTCTTCATTGTCTTTTCTTCTCATAGATTGAATCCTCTGGGATCGGTTTAGGTGTGTAAAGCGTCTTTTCTGTCTCAAATTTGATCTGTACTTGATTAGGATTTGTGAGGTTGAGTTTCTTTATATGATAGCTTTCCACACCCAATAGAAGGGTCTATCCACACGCCTTTGGATGACAACACTTCTTGTGAACATTCTTAAGGAGACATTAAAATGCAATACGTTTCTCAACGATGAGATTTGTCAACTTTTCCTTGTACTAGAAGGAAGCAGCATGTCTTATGTCTTGGAATACGAAGTATGTGAAAATCGCCTTCTTGAACTTGTAAAGAATGTCGTCATCCCTACATACAGTGAACCAGTCAAGATTCTTTGTTTTGACATTTGACTATTTTCCACCATGTTTAGACAGCGATATTCTTCTCTTTGAGTAGACGTCACGAGCTGATTCCCGTTGGTGATCGCAAATACATCGAAATATAGTCTTCGCTTTTTGCCCCAATGGTTATTCCTCAAGAGTGCGAATTTATCGTATTGACTATCACTTGACTCCACATTGAGTTGGCAACTAAGTCCTTCTATCCATTAATATGTCCATAATGCTGCAGAGCATGGTCTTCGTAACTGAAGTAGAGTACTTCCGGCTTGACTCACCACCACGTAGGTACTCAAGGTCATTATTGATGAAGTGATGAAACGTCTGACATACGACTCTGAGAGAATATTAAACAACGGTAGTGCTTTCACAGATCATGAGATATTTGGCGGCCTTCTGGGTTGAACCATGTCCAACTTTTTCTGTTAGTGGCTTTGTAGACTTCTGCACAAAAAGTTATTCATATTGCATTCAAGCCTTGCTTGTCCTTTCGATGCAACTGCAAAAGTTGGATACCCGCTAGCAATTCAGAGTGTTTAGTTTTTTAACATTAAGTCGTTTTCAGCACAAAAGCAGAGAAGTCAAATGTAATGGTCTGTATCACATCGAATGACTCTCTGAGGGTCTTGTCTTTTTGCTAGCTTGCGTCCAAGGCTGGCCGGATCATGAAGCGCAAGGTACGAGACTTGTCCATGCATGATCAGAGAGAAGGTCGTCGATTAGGTTTGTTGAAACCTATCCAGGAGATGATGGACCTCTTCTTCGCTTGTTTCATCATAGAACCTGTTTCAAACTCCTGGTAGGTGCAGGTGCTTGTAAAAGACATCAGTAATTGCATAGTTTTCATCTACCGGAGCATATGGCTAGCAGGATTGCTTTGAGTCATAGAGCCTTGTAGTAGTCTTTCTGGCTGTCGATGGTTGTCGTTTCTCTTGGAGCACTGGTAGATTCAGGTTCTTTTCCTGACCTTCTTCTTTTGGACCCCCGGTCTGTTCCAGCAGAGGGTTCTTGATCATCATCTGCACCGTCTCGAGGTCTTTTTATTGTGACCGTATCGCCATAAGTATCTAGCAGAATTTTATCGGCTTCATACGCATTAACTAATGCCTGGTAGAGCTCCTTTTGAATGTCTGACCTGTTGATAGAGTTGTTAGCTTCCATCTTGTCAATTAAGATCTTTTTCAGCTCTAGTTCTGAAAGATTAGCAGCTACAGCATGATACGTTCTTTGTCATCTTTTGACGATACGTACAGAACCTCACTTGAGTTTTTCGTTTACTGACTTTCTCATTTTTGGAGTGATCGTCGAGACTATCTTTCTTGGAACTCCTTTTCTCTGATTACTTTTCTCATTCCCCTTCATCATTGAATCAGAATTGTTGATGTTTCAGTATGAGACTCGTCTCGAATTCATCTACTTCCAGTTTGGACTGGCAACATCAACTACTTTCCTGCATTTTATTTGCTAGTTAATATCAACGATGCCAGGAATAGAGGAGAGTGCTTCAGCATATTGATTTGTTTGTCTGAGTTCTGAGAAGTTTTCTTCTAACGCTTTTAGTCTATAATCAAAACAAAACAACGAACCAAAGTCAGGAAGTTTTTGTAGTGAGGAACTTAGAGTTGTAGCCGGTGTCAGGATTGGTGGTTGTTGTAATCAAATGAAGAGAGGATTCGATGTTGGAGGACGATTGGTTGGGACAAAGAAGGATGGCTTTCCGCAATGTTAATGACAGGAATCTCTATTAGATAGTGCTTCTCTTGTTGTCCAAATATAGCATCAACACCGGTATCTTGATTTGGATTTAGCATGTTGGAGACGAAGCCAAATGATACAGAAGAGCTCTATTGTTGACCATCAGGATTTACCAGAGTTAGGGTCATATGAGTGTCTTCAATTTCCTGGGTTGCTTGAACCTAGAGCAATATAACATCTGTCATCACCTCATCTCTTCCTTCAATATTGGCATTTGAGTATCTTTTGTCCCCTCCATTTCCTTGTCATCTATAATATGTACATCTCATCCGACTTTTCTCCTTCAGCATGCCTCAATCCTTCAACAACATTAGTCACTTCCTTTTTTCTTCATCTAAGGATGAAAACACGAGAGGGTGTATGAACTATTGTGATCGAAGGAATCATCTTCAGCAGTTCCGTCATCATGTGGTTGTTTCATCATCATGAGTTGGTGAGCTTTGGATGAATGAATCATCAGCCATCATCTTCAGATTTAGTCTTGCTTCATCATCATCATCTTGAACATTTTCATCATCATCATTTTTATCATCATTTGCATCATCTTGAGCATTCTCATCATCGTCATTTTTATCATCAGCTTGATCAACTTCACTCGACGCCTTCCAGGAGATAACATCATCTGCGTCAGTAATCATGGTGAACGGGAACCCCTGGTGAAATACCAGTTCCTTCATCTGCACCGGACCCACTGGCATGAGAGTTGTGAGTCTCTTTATGGCTTCTCTTGGTGATTGTCTTGAGTTGCTAAGCTTTTGTCATCACTACCTCAAAGATAGTCTCTAACTCTTTAGCCTTCTGCTTTCCTTTTCCCGACTTCTTTTCTTTCTTTTCTTTGGGGACTGTGGGAGGCTTTTGCTTAGTGGTTGTATCTGTATCATCTTTCTTCTTACTTCCTTTCGTCTTTGGAGAATTGTTCCTTGAAGCTATATCATAATACTCTTTGTATGATACGAAGTTGCGGATGTCCTCGTTTGGATTAATGACTACTGGCAAGATAGTCCCGTACAACCGAGTGTCTTCATTCCTTGAGATGACATTGATTGTTGTGAACTTGGGTCGATCTCTGGACATACTGCCAATTGATTTTACTTGTTCTTCGAGGAATTGGAAGGGTCTTTATCTATGACAAAGTATGACGACAAGCGTGTGAAGACGAGGATATACATCGCTTTTTCCCTTCTTCGTATTTTTTGTTCTCAATCTGGTGAAAGAAGTCCCCGCACATGAAATATAGCAATACATCAACCTTCTTCTTAATGTACCTACCCAGCAGATTTTGACTTGAAAAGACGAAGACTGTCGTAGATGGTTTAACCAACTGAGATCATTTATTGATGGATAACACAAATGATTCTCCAGGGTTGTGCAATTTAATGACATTAACGTCAGTGATGCTCCTTCTTTCTCCAGAGAGACCAAGACTGTCAAGAAATGCTAGAGGAATCTCCTTCTCAAGAGATTTTCTTCATAACTTCTTATTACCGACTTTAGGGCAAATTTGAAGAATGTCTCTGAATTGATCAAGATCGAGAATGTGCTTTTTGTTATTCATCTTGAATCTAAAAGATCGGTTATGAACATAAGCAGAGGCCCAGAATTCTTGCATATAGATCTCTGGAACATCAGCTGAAACTTGGAATGCCTTGTAGAACGGAGTGAGTTTTAACACATCGTAGGCTACTTGAAGAGTTGCCTTCCTTTGATGTGACATTCGACTTAATCCGAAGGATTGCATTTACCAATCTAAGTCGGTTATAGGCAGGAGCAACTAAAGCAACATCTAAAGCAATCGTGATCTGCTATTTGATGATTTTCCCATAAGTCATGTTTTGTACGAAAGATTGAGATGCAGTTAATAAATGTGACATCAATCATCATACATGAGAACCTTATAGACTTTTAGCACTTTTTTAAGATCAATCATCTTCGATAGACTAATACAATATGAACATAAAAGGCACCTATCCAAACAACTAAGTGAATGTAGTTTAACCTTGTTTTGTCAACTTTTAATGTCTAAATAAAAACTAAGAGTCTTGTTTAATTTAACGCTTAGTTAGGAAAAGAAAACTGATCATTAAGTGTGTTATTGTCAAAACTGGTTTAAGTGTTTTAAACATCTTCACTCGTTCGGTCCACAAAGAATACACCTTCGATCTGGTATGCCTTGAATATCACTCCGATTGGTCCACGCTTGATGACACACGTTCGGTTCTCATAAAAATTTTGCTCGATCGGTTCCACACCTAAGTGTCACTCGTTCGTCCACGCTAAATGACACTCGTTCGTACTGCATTAAAGATGATGCTCGATCGGTCCTACAAAGTCATAGGCACTCTTCGTTCCTCATAGTCATTCACTCGTTCGATCCTCATAGTCATTCACTCGTTCGGTCCTCATAATCATTCACTCATTCGGTCCTCTTAGTCTTTCACTCGTTCGATCCATGCTTGTGTTACACTCGTTCGGTCATCATTCTAATAAACCTGTTCGGTCATTACATGATTTCACTCGTTCGATTCAAACATCTAACACTCATTCGGTTATTTCTTATTAGTGCTCGTTCGATATCATTATGTAAGTGTTATATAATTATCACAACTATGCAAACATTGGATTCATGTTGACCCCCTTTGCGAACAATAAGAGGCTAGATCTAGATTTGGCCTTTAACAGTGTAGATTTGAATAGGATTATACCATCGAACGAGCCACACTCGACAATATCATTTAAACACACGAGTAAACAACCAATTAAATGAACAATAGAGCATAACCTAGATTATAGCACAAACAACTAAATCATAACATTGCAATCCCACTTAATACACATAATTTTCTACAAGTTTTATCATAAACCTAAATTTTTTGAACACACATCAATCAAGAACACATTGAAAACAACACAAATGACAAAACTGTTTTTACATAATGTTCTACACTCAATCCTGGAGCAAAACCCCGTCATACAATTGTAAGATTTTACAAGGTTCGATTTGATGAACCTAATTTTTTTTAGGGTTTTATCGAAATCAAATCCACATTGAACCCCCATAATTTGTGTGATCATTGGGAGTGTGAGGAAGAACTTTAACAAGGTAATACCTTAATCTTGAAGTGATCCTGAGGAGAAGGATTGAAGGTTGCGGTTGAGTGTGTGTGCGTGTGTGTGTTTTTAGTGAGTGTGTGTGATGAATAGTAACAAGAACGGGTGGGGGTAGGTATGTTATTAACCAATTTTTAATTTTGACACATTTGGCCCCTCATGTTAACATGACTTATTAATTTTGCAAATTAGGTTTTATAAGGTATAATTTCAAGATTAAACCCAATAGCACAAAGTGGAGACCTAAATTTGTTTTGTGTACTCTCATACCTATAGGACGTATAAAATTTAGCAAACTACACCCTAAAGGCATAAACAAATAACACATAAGGCACAAGCAAGCTAAACTTAATTAACTTTCTATCAAGAGATATTACGTTATTGTTTAAAAACCTTTTCCCTTTAAAAGCTCATTTTATCAAGACGAAGAGATTTGACATTCTCTCCCCCTCAAACAATGACCTGTTTTCTATTGAAAGAGCTGTAGTCGTTGTTTGAGAAGTCAAATGTTACATGGAAAAATATTTTCAGATAATGGAATGATTTTTTTTTGAAAAGCTTCTTATACTCAAATATTTTAAGAACTGATTTTGTTGTGTCCTAAGATGGTTCCTGAGGAAGAGGACCGAGTTGAGAGGTATATCTGGGGTCTCCCAGATAACATTCAAGGAAATGTAACCTCATCTGCACCAACAAGACTCTAAGATGCTGTTAGGATGGCCAATAGCTGATGGATCAAAAAGTTCGTACCAATGCTGTAGGACAAGTTGATAACAAAAGGAAATAGGAAGGTCATTCAAGGGACAACCATGCACCACAACAACCATTCCGGAGGCCTGATGTAGCAAGAGCTTACACAGCTGGAAACAATGAGAAGAGTGGGTATGCTAGAAGCCATCCATATTACAACAAGTGTAGGTTGCATCATGTTGGACCTTGTACTGTGAAGTGCACAAATTGCAAGAAGACTGGTCACATGGCGAGGGATTGCAAAAGTCAAGATGCTACTACCAACCAAAGGGCTCTGATATACAATCAAAGGACTCTAGTAAACAATCAGAGAGATCCAGTAGCTAACCAAAGGGCGAGTGCTACCTGTTTTAAGTGTGGAAGACAGGGCCATTATCGCCATCACTGCCCAAAGCTAAAAAACCAAAACCGTGGTAATCAAGCCACAAATGTTGAAGCTCGGGGGAGAGGGTTTGCCTTAGGCGGATGAAAGTGTTAATACAAATATTCACGCAAAAATGATATTTATATTTAATGATCTTCATGTTTTGATAATAACAAATATAATGTCATACTACGTAAAAGTTTACGTAAACAATTTATTTAGTCAAAAGTTTACTTGACGACAAATCACTTAAGGTATGAATATCACATTATTAAACATAGTTAATAATCAAAGAAAAATATTATCATTTGCATAAACCTTTTCTAATCAAATGATTTAGTTTAACACATGATTAATTATAAGTTAGTTATATTAATCATGTAAGACAAAATAAGATTAACCATAAGTGGAAACAATCTTTCCAAATCTAGAAGATATTTTCTTATTAGTGATAAGAATTTTTTTGCTTCTAAAAGAATCTAATAAACAAGTTTTATTATCAAGATACTATGGAGCATGTGGTTGGTGACCACATGGACTCCAGTTTCTCATTTGGGCTTAATAATGTGGCCTGACTCTGGTTTCTCATTTGGACAGAAAATCCTACGCATGGAATTTGGGCTTCTCAAACTTTCTTCGAAGTTGCAAACCTGTGACCACATGTTTATAACTCCAAGATGAACTGTGATCCCTAGATACAAGCTTTCAATTACACCTCTGACAACTCCAAATCCTTCTTTTGTCACAAATAAATAATCGTTGTATCATGAAAATAAAATTGGTGTTTTGGAGAACATACAGTTTATGCATAAGAAATTATCATACTCGACGTATTTAATAAAATGTAAAGATCCTCACCATGGATTTCTTTTCGCGCGAAAGATACAATAAAAAAAATAGTTCTTCCTCTTGTGTACACCTCACTCCCAATTTCACAAACCTTTCTAGAAAAGGAGATTTCACATTACCGGATAGTTTTACTTCTCATTTCATTTTCTTTGATTCTTTATCATTAGCTTCTTTTAGAATATTTTCTCTATCAAAGTCCTGTCTTTTTCTTTTTATAGCATGGGTGACCAATGTTGAGTTAGGCATGGCAAAAGATAAAGGCATAGCATCAAATGCAATATTTGTGTTTGTCGGTCCCAGCACTTTTGCATTTTTCTTCACACGTTCATTTTCTAGCATGGGTTCTACAAATTCAACTAATATTAACAAGTCATGGCCAATGTTTGAGGTAATAGGTAAACATTCTATCATACTAGACATACTTGTGTCTGTATCAAGTTTTACATCAGGAGGAGTAGGTGTGAGCCCCAAATCAAAACTTGGAGCATCATTTAAAAGTAAATCTGATAAGGGATCTTTTACAGAGTTGGATACAACTTCAATTTTATCTGTATTTGTTGTAGTTGTAGCTGATGCATTTGTAGTTGGTTCCTGATCCTTTTCCTTTTTTGGTGGTAACCTGAGCTTCACACTAATTCTTGTAAACCACAAAGGTACGTTTTCCAGCATTGGTTCTACAAATTTAAATAATTTCGATTAAGTCATGGTCAATTTTTAAAGTAATATAACAGATAAAGATAATATCATAGTGGACATACCTTGATCTGAAACATCTTGTTTGTCTGCATTAATATACACATCTGGAGGAGTAGGAGTGAGCCCTAAATAAAAACTTGGAATGTCATTTGCAGGTAAAACTAATGAGTGATCTTCCACAGTAGATACAGCTTTAACAGGATCAAATTGCTCATCTAAAGAACAGAGCGTTTTAGGCGTTAATGATGAGATATTTGAATGTTTTGCCCAGTCTCTACGTTCGCTTTTGTTCTGAACGTCCATGTCTTTTAACCTTGATGCTCCTTGTTTGTCTGCATCAATAGTCTTGTGTGCATCATTTTTTTTCCAAATCAACTTCCATTTCTTGATTATTTTGTTCCCCTTCAACTTTCATACCTCTATCAACTTCGAATATGTGTTTACCAGGTCTTTCCATTTCTTGATTATTTTGTTCCCCTTTAACTTCCATACCTCTATCAAATTTGAATACCTGTTCACAATGTCTTTCTTTATCTTTCTTGTTCATTTCACTTGCTCTTTTAAGTAACTTTTCTTTCCAAAGCAACTTGATATTCTCAATCTCTTTATTACCACGATGTTGTTGAATTGCTTTTTCAAGATCACAAGCAATTCCGTTCATGAGAACCTCTAACATCGTTAATTTGCTTGTTAAACCACTTGCAGTGTGCTATACAAATGGCACACATCAAATTATTTTGGTTATGTACAATGATCTATACAAATTACCTATCAAATAAACGAATTATTTTTAAGCTTAAATCAGTTTATGCATCAAAAAGTAAGAAATAGATACTACTTTGGTTCTGTTATAAAATTATATGCAAAAAATGAGAATTTTTTTAAACACAATGTTAAAGTGCAGAAGTAAGTTATCTAATATTATAACAGAACCAAATTATATGCACAAAAGGAGAAATTATAGGCACACATAACTTTTTTGATGCACAAACTGTTATGAACTTGTTATAAAACAATTATGAAGTAAATTTTTTTTACGTACTATATATAATAATTTGATGCAGAACTTTTTTAACATCATATGCAACAAACATGTGATGTGAGTAGCTTTTGAAACTTATTAATCAACTCAAACTCACAAACTTAGACAGAACAAGATGATGTGCTACGCGAATTAAATTTTATTCTGATAAACATCATTTTGTTGTTGAAGTTTGTGTGTTTGAGCTGATCAATAAGTTTCAAAAGCTACTCACATCACCATTACTATTCAAGCTAGAAACATGTATAGAATATATAATTTGTATGTAAGAAAGGTGAAAGTATTAAGAATATGTAATCTGATACAGAATGTGTTGTGTATTTAAAGGTGAAAGAGATGAGAATTGGTGATGTGGATGAAATCTAATAAATAGATAAAATAAGAATTGTGTAGCTTAGAAACAAATGTAGATATTATAGATAAAAAGAGATATGATAAGATAGGATTCTATTATAAAAATTGAAATGCGTGCCTTTTTTAATAAAAAATAAGATACTGTTATTAATTCACAAAAGGACATAAGATAAGATATGGGTTCTGTTACAAAATTTTATGCACAAAAAAAAACAAAATTTTATGCACAAAAGTAGAATTCTGTTAAGTTTATAAAAAAATCAAATAATACTCATTTTGTACAAAATCAGTTTTGTTCATCAGAAATCCATTTACCTGAGCATCTTTCGGAGTGTTGGAGATCCCATTAGAAGCTTTTCCAGAAGTGTCACCAAGGTTAACAACTTTATAGGAGACTAACTAACAGATTTTTTCGCAGCTATAATCTTAGACTTTGTCATCCTTTCTTTTTTCGGTGTTGTTTTTGCAGCTATAATCTCGTGAGATTCAATATCAGTATCAGGAGCTGTAATTTCATGAGATTCAATATCAGTATCATGAGCAATTATCTTCTTATTTGAAGCAATCATTTCTTTTTGAAACATAATTAATTTCCTAGCTGTCCATTTTGTGATTACTGTTGTTGACGATCTCTTCAAAACTACTGGCATATACTTTTGAGCATACAAAACCTGCAAACAAATGTATTTCGTAAAATATGATGTATATTTATATATACATATAAATAAATGAGAAACATATTGATCTAGAAAATAAGATACTTACTGTTAAAAACGTTGAAGGACCATTGAAAAGACCACCTTTCCACAACGTCTTAGTTCTTTTCAAGCACTTCAAAAGATAGCCACACCAATCTAGTTTCTTAATATCCGTGCCCTTTTTTAAGCAAGTGAGAAATGTTTGATTCACTGTTCCGCATTTAGTTGAGTTCATCATTTGAGTAACAAACAAAACCAAAAAGTTAAGCTTGAATATTCTTCCTGCATCGTCCTCCCTTTCAAGTACTTTTTTGCATCATCGCTTGGTTTAATTATGGCTAAGCCTTTGAAATGTACCATCCATTCTTCTATTACTTCATCAGTCTTTTTCGCTTGATTTAGCTCCACTATTTCTTTACCCCCATTGGCAATCCAATGATATCGTGAACTGTTTGACTAGTTATTTTGATTTTTTACATCCCCAGCCTGTAATACAGATGTCCTTGGATCATAGTTTAACAAAAGCCATCGAGCTGGTGCTGTCAGAAATCTAGTTATTTTGTACCCAACAAATGACCCGAATCCCATATGTTTCAAACTTTCAATCTGTGCGTCCGTCAACATACTCATAATATTTGCTAGTGACTTTGGTGGATTCCTTGTTTGATTTTTTTTGTTCTCATTTATATACATTTTATCTTTACTGTCGTCTTCAATACCTTTGTCTTCGTTGCTACTTTCTTCTTCACTTTCACCACTTTCTTCTTCAGTTTCACTTTCTTCACGATAGTCAAAATCTGCATAGTTCATGGTTATTAGCTATTTACAGTATTATTTACTGAAACATAAACATATAAGGTCATATACAATAGTAAATGCAGATTCATAACACAAATCATAAACACTCCGTAAAACAAAAAATAAAATACAAGAATCTAACATAATGTTAGAATGATTCATAACACAGATCACATATAGTAATAACAAAGAAAACAAGAAATTACACAGATCTACTATTACTAATGACCCGGCAAAGCTAAGGTATAGTTTAGCAATCAGTAAAGGTTTCCATGCCAATACTGTGGGACTTTTGTCATCAATTGTAAGCTTTATGTGATTTTCAAGGCTAAATGCATGTAAATTGCATATATGCGCACATTATGATGCTTTTTTTTACCAATATGTGTACTTATCATCTATATTTAGATGCAAAGAGCTTATAGGAACACAAACCATCTGAGCTTGGTCAAGCTAAAATAGCTAACTACAGATCTTATTGCTATCGTTCAAAATATGAGTCAAGCCAAGCCAGATGTCTTATCGTTTAAAAAATGAAGGCAAAGCTACTAAATGCATCAAATCAGCTTGTAAACCGATATCAATTTAATTGTATGCATTTATAACTTTGCCTAAACTCTTACGAAACTAATCCGCGTTTAGGCAAAGCTATTAAATGCATCAAATCAACTTGATATCGGTTTACAAGCTAATTTGATGCATTTAATAGCTTTGCCTAAACTCTTATAAAAACTAATCCGCATTTAGGCAAAGATATTAAATGCATCAAATCAGCTTGTTAACCGATATCAAGCTGATTTTATGCATTTTATACCTTTGCCTAAACTATACAAAAACTAATGCATTTTTGGCAAAGCTATTAAATGTATTAAATCAGCTTGTAAACTGATATGAAGCTGATTTTATGCATCTAATAGCTTTGCCTAAACTATTACAAAAACTAATCCGCATTTAGGCAAAGCTATTAAATGCATCAAATCAACTTGATATCAAGCTGATTTTATGCATTTATAACTTTACCTAAACTCTTACGGAAAGTAATGCATGTTTTAGGCAAAGCGATTAAATGCATCAAAATCAGCTTGTAAACTGATATCAAGCTGGTTTTATGCATCTAATAGCTTTGCCTAAACTATTACTAAAACTAATGCGCGTTTAAGCAAAGTTATCAAAATGCATAAAATCAGCTTATAAACCGATATCAAGCTGATCTTAGGTATTTATAACTTTGCGTAAACTCTTATGAAAACTAATTCGCGTTTAGGGAAATCTATTAAATGCATCAAACACATGTAGTCTCAAGCAAATGAAGATTAAACAAACATACAACATTCAAACTAGTATTATATGAAATCAATGCACATATAGACATCAATTAATGCACAAAAACATGATCAATGAAATATGATACACATATTAGTATAAATGTTGTTATTAACAAATCAATCTTAAGTTAAATTAGATTATACCTGTTGGGATTAAAAGTCTTCTTGATGATGTTTGTGTTAATGCTGCTCAGCTGGAGTTAGTACTGCTCATGAACTTTAAAGAAAATATGCTAAGTGTTTAATACTTTGCTAGTAAGTTAAAACTGCTAGTGAATATTAGTACTGCTAGTACAAAGTTAATACTGCTCAGCTGAAGTTAATGCTGCTAGTGAAAATATACTTAAAGTTACTACTGCTAGTGAATATCAAGTGAATATCAAGTTAATGCTGCTAGTTAGTACTGCTTAATTGATATGTATTAGTTATTTATAGAAAAGATTTTATATACTTAGGAAAGTATTGTAAGCCGAGTAGGACTTCTTGGTGTATAAAAGGAGGTCCTAGGGCATAGAGATTAATACCAATACCAATACCAATACCAATACCAATACCAATATGTACCAAAACCAAATCAATCTTAGTCATATCTTTTATAGCTTTAAGGTTTTGTAACCCTAATACTTTAAGAGTATTCGTATTGTTATCATTAATAATATTGGAGCTTATTTGTTGAATTGTTTGTTCATTGAATTACCGTTTCATTGATAATTCTTCTTAATATTAAAGATTAGATTCCACATATTCTTTAATACATTCAAAGAAAGCTTTTACTATAGTTGTGTTAGATTTATCTAATATAACTAATCCTTAAACAAGCTTAAGGAATTCGATCTATTGAAGTGGGATCAACAAGTGATATCAAAGCTTGTTGAAAAGCTTTGAATAAGAAGAACCTATTTTTATACACAAGATCTTTTGCTAAAAGATATGGATCAAGAATCTGCACACATGGTGGCTGCATCCAAAGTTCCCATGCTCAAACCTGGTGAGTATAAGATCTGGAGGATGAGGATTGAACAATATATCCAAATGATAGACTATGCATTGTGGGAAGTCATAGAGAATGGTGCAACCTTGCCAAAAATAACAACTGTGGAAGGTGTTGTGTCAGAGATGCCTTACAACTGCTGAAGAAAGGCTCAAAGAATATTAGAGGTGAAAGCTAGAAGCACTTTAATGATGGGCGTTCCCAATGAACATCAGTTAAAGTTTAACTCTATAAAGGATGCTAAGAAGTTGCTGGAAGCTGTTGAAAAGAGATTTGGTGGGAATGAAGCTACAAAAAAGACTCAAAGGAATCTCTTAAAGCAGCAATATGAAAACTTCACTGCTCCAAGCTCAGAGATGCTTGATCAAACTTTTGATAGGCTTCAAAAGCTTGTGAGTCAGTTGGAGCTTTTGGGTGAAAAGATTTCACAAGAAGATGTTAATCAGAAGTTATTAAGTTTGTCACCTGAGTGGAACACACATGTTGTTGTGTGGAGGAATAAAGCTGATTTGGATACAATGAGCATGGATGATCTCTACAACAACCTCAAGGTGTATGAACCAAAAGTTAAAGGGATGTCTAGCTCAAGTTCAAGCACACAGAACATGGCTTTTGTGTCCTCTTCAAATAACAACACTAGCAGCACTAATGAAGCAGTTAATACTGCTCATGGAGTTTCTACTGCTAGCACTCAAGTTAATGCTGCTAACTCTACAAATATTGATAACTTGAGTGATGCTGTTATTTGTGCATTCTTTGCTAGTCAACCAAATAGTCCTCAACTTGTACATGAGGACTTGCAACAAATCCATCCAGATGACATGGAAGAGATGGATTTGAGATGGCAAATGGCCATGTTGACTATGAGGGCAAGAAGGTTTTTAAAGAATACAGGAAGCTTACTGTTAATGGTAATGAGACTATTGGTTTTGATAAGTCTAAAGTGGAGTGCTACAACTGCCACAAGAGGGGACATTTTGCTAGGGAGTGCAAAGCTCCAAGAAATCAAGACAACAAGAACAAGGAAAGCTCAAGAAGGAGTGTGCCTGTGGAAACATCTACTTCCACAGCTTTGGTGTCATGTGATGGTCTTGGTGGATATGACTGGAGTGATCATGCAGAGGAAGGGCCTAATTATGCACCTATGGCTTTCTCATCTTCAAGTTCTGACTCAAAGGTATCCAATGATTCTATTTGTTTAAAATCTTGTTTGGAAACTGTTGAACTTCTTAAATCTCAAAATGATCAACTATTAAAAGATTTAAAGAAATATGAGTTAATGGTTCTAGGTTATAAGACATGTTTAAAGTCTATTGAAGAAAAACTTGAAGTTTATAAAGCAAATGAGTCTATTTATTCACAAGATATTAAGGGCTTAAAATTTGAAATTCACATAGGAGAAATAACTATTAGAGAGCTTAGGAAGAAGCTTGAAACAGTTCAAAAAGAAAAAGATGGCATTCAACTTAATGTAGATAAATTTGAACATGCATCTAAAAGTTTAAACAAGCTCATAGAGTGTCAGATAGTTGACAATTGCAAGAAAGGTTTAGGCTATGAAAATTATAATGCAGTTCCACCTCCATACACAGGAAATTTCATGCCTCCAACACCTAACTTATCTTTTACTGGTTTAGATGAGTTTGTTAATGAGCCTGCAGTTGAGAACTGTAAAGCTATGTCTAGTGAAGAAGAGCCTAAGGTAGTTAGGAAGAATGATGATGCCTCAATTATTGAAGAATGGGTGTTAGATGATGAGGAAGAGGATGTGTCTTAGCATAAAACTGAAAAGAAAACAGTTAGGCCTAGTATTGTTAAGAAAGAGTTTGTCAAATCTAAACAACAAGAAAAAACTACTAGGAAAACTGTTAAGCAAGTTGAGCAACATAGGCAAAACACTCACAGTCTAAGAGGAAATCAAAGAAATTGGAACAATATGATGTCTCAAAAACTAGGAAGCAATTTTGAGATGTTTAATAAGGCCTGTTATGTGTGTGGAAGCTTTGATCATTTACAGATTGATTGCAATTACCATCAAAAACATTTTCAAAATCAAAGGATGATAAAACCTGTGTGGAACAATTCTCAAAGGGCGAATCATCAAAACTTTGCTAAAAAGACTCACCCCTGTGCTAAAAAGAACTTAGTTCCAAGAGTAGTACTAATGAAGTCTGGTTTAGTATCAATTAATACTGCTAGACAAGTTAATGCTGCTCGCTCAAAAACAACAGTGAATGCTGCTAGACCAATGTCATATCTTTCTAAAATAACACAGTCAACTGTTAAGAGTCCTATTCATAAGAACATAAAATTTAAAAACAGTAATTTTAATCAAAGAGTTAATACTGTTAGGGATAAACATTTTAATACTGCTAGGCTAAAAGCAGTAGTTAATGCTGTTAAGGGAAATAATTTTAATGTTGTTAAGGCCTCAGCTTGTTGGGTTTGGAAACCAAAGCATAAAGTTTTAGACCATGTTTTTAAACATAACAGTGCATCAATCACCCTAAAAAAGTTTGATTATATTGATGCACAAGGCATATCCAAGTCAGTGATGGCTTAGGTCCCTAAAAGAAACTAATTTTCCTATCTAATGTGCAGGGCAATCCACAAATGGATTTACAGGATAAAGGAGTAATTGATAGTGGATGCTCAAGGCACATGACATGGAACATGTTCTATCTTACAGACTATGAAGCAATAGATGGAGGATATGTTGCTTTTGGAGGGAACCCCAAAGAAGGAAAAATCACAAGAAAAGGTACCATTAAAACTGGTGATCTAGATTTTGAAAATGTGTATTTTGTGAGAGAGTTAAAGTTTAATCTCTTTAGTGTCTCACAAATGTGTGATAAAAAGAATAGTTTTCTTTTTAATGACACTGAATGTATTATTTTATCTCCAAACGTTAAGTTAATTGATGAAAGTCAAGTTTTACTTAGAGTTCCTAGAAAGAACAATATGTATAGTGTTGATTTAAAGAACATAGTTCCTAAAGGAGGTTTAACTTGCCTTTTTGCAAAAGCCACATCTGATGAATCTAAACTTTGGCATAGAATGTTAGGTCACTTAAATTTTAAAACCATGAATAAATTGGTTAAATAAAATTTTGTAAGAGGTTTACCGTCTAAACTTTTTGAAAATGATTAAACCTGTGTTACTTGTCAAAAGAGAAAGCATCACATAGCCTCTTATAAGTCCAAAACAGAGAACTCAATCAGTCTTCCTTTACATTTGTTGCATATGGACTTGTTTGGTCCAACATTTGTAAAAAGCCTTATAAAGAAAATGTATTTCCTAGTTGTTACAGATGATTACAGTAGGTTTACATGGGTTTTCTTTCTAGCTACTAAGGATGAGACTAGTGGCATTCTTAAGTCCTTTATAATTGGGATAGAAAATCTAGTAGATCACAAGGTTAAGGTGATTAGATGTGATAATGGGACTGAGTTCAAAAACAGAGAGATGAATCAGTTTTTTGAGATGAAGGGTATTTTAAGACAATTTAGTTTAGCTAGAATTCCTCAACAAAATGAAGTTGCTGAGAGGAGAAATAAGACACTAATTGAGGCTGCTAGGACTATGCTAGCTGATTCTAAGTTGCCAACTACTTTTTGGGCAGAAGCAGTTAATATTGCTTGCTATGTGCAAAATAGAGTGTTAGTAGTTAAGCCTCATAACAAGACCCCATATGAAATTTTTCATGGTAGAACACCAACTTTAAGTTTTATGAGACCATTTGGGTGTCCTGTTACCATTCTCAATACCATAGATCACTTAGGCAAATTTGATGGTAAGGCTGATGAAGGTTTCTTTGTTGGGTACTCTTTAAATAGTAAAGCCTTTAGAGTATTCAATAGTAGAACAAGGATAGTGGAAGAAAACATGCATATTAGGTTTAGTAAGAGTACACCTAATGCGGTAGGTGTACCACCCCCAAACTACGATATGCAGCGGAATACAACATTTGGGGTGCTACTTCATAATACATGCACACGAGTCCTAGTAAACGTTCAAAGATACGTTTATAAAACACAATTTCATTTATTAGAAAGATCAGAGTTACATAGGTCCCAATACTATTTTTAGAAATTATATTTTAAATGTCTCAACACGATTTCCCCTTAATTCTAAAAACACTTGTTTTGTTTTATGACACAACTTCACGTCGGCGCCATCCAAGCCTATCATACAATACCTAACCTGAGGATACTTGCTTAAAAACCTCACATAACGTTGAATTGTGGTAATCATAATGTTTACAAATTAATAGTTAGAACGCATAATTTGGTTTAACAAACATATAACATTGGACTCGTAAGTCATGTTATAAAATTATTGAGTTCCAATAAAGAGCTCTTGACCGAAACTTAAAACAACATCATTTCTCGTCTAGGTAGACGAAAATTATGTCCGAGTATTATCCACTTCTCCTAATACTAACCACAAAATTGTTCGTTTGACAGGGTTTGTCCATCGATTCAAACCCCGGACAGGGTTGTACCAACCCTAGTAGATCTTTTTAAATGCATTAGCGTTCGCAAAACACATGGTTACTAGCGGTACACACTAACTGATATAACTCAGTAGTGAAGGAATCATAGTCAAGTATCAAAACATTTTGCATTCAATTTCACAAAACAAGCAATATATCCCCCTCGCGGAGTTAAAAACATTGTACACTTTAAAAGCGAGGCTATGAACTCACCTTGATCAAAAGCCGATGATTAAACAATAAAGTCTAGCACGAAAATCAACAAACGCGATCACGACCTATAATTAGAGTCGTTCGATTACTATATCGAAAAGTATAATCAACGATGCGTTCATCGTATCAACAAAATCATATATAGTGTACATATATATATATATATATATATATATATATATATATATATATATATATATATATATATATATATATATATATATATATATTAATTCATAAATGTGA
The DNA here is from genome assembly GCA_026074375.1 of Tanacetum coccineum. Classification (NCBI taxonomy): domain Eukaryota; kingdom Viridiplantae; phylum Streptophyta; class Magnoliopsida; order Asterales; family Asteraceae; genus Tanacetum; species Tanacetum coccineum. The sequence continues at coordinate 57,869 of BQNB010012057.1, forward strand.
TAAGAAATCCAGTTGAGCCTTAGATCCCAAAACCCAACAACATTGAGTTATAATTGTCCCTCACGTTTTATCTTACGTGACTTTGACCAAAAAGAGATTTTATAGAAAACATCATTCCGGACAACTTTCGTGTTTCGCCGGAAGGCCAAAACGAACTCGAAGTGCCCAAAATGGCTGTTGAAAATCAGATCAGCAAGTATAAATTACCAAAGTGCTGTTTGAAATTTATAAGTTTTTTTCAAAATTTGTTTTCGCTCTAGTTTCTTCGTTATTAGGAGTAACGGGACGTTCAAATTATCGAAACACTCGTAAAAATACCCTCTACAATATTATCCAATTAAAAATAAGATTTTACAAAATCTCGGACCTCGTTTTCTGTGCCCAAGTTTCTGTCCGAATTTATACTTTACAAAAACATCATAAAAATCATTTTTGAGTCAATGTCCAATTACAATATATCTATTATGACACATAATTATCACCTACGTCATTCAATCAACAACATGAACTAGCCTAATCACGCAAGTATCCCTTGGATCTCATCACACTTATACGTCGAAACAAATCAAATCAAGAAACAATCAAACGAACATAAATGAATACTTACAACAACACACAAGGTGTTGGTTTCGGCCTTCCTTGTGGTTCGAACCCGCGGACGTGACACAAACACAACACCCAAACCATTTTTTGACAAAACCCACTTCGACAATACATTAATCTAACCATTTTAAACAACCATCTTCAACTCGTTTCAACCAAACTCGAACCAAATTAAAGAGAGGAGGAACGAGAAAATTTTCCTTGTGGTGGCCGGCGGTGGCAAGTAAAGAGAGGAGGAAGGAGAAACTTTTTAATAAAAGTTTCAAGTGTGTGTATAAGTGTGTTATTTATAGAAAACAACTTTGACATCTTGGCAATTCTAGTCCTTCCTTCCTATTATTCCTTCAAATTTAGTACTAGGGTGTTTGTTTCGGGTTTATAACCGGCCATGACACTACACATATCATTTTCGTGAATATTTTTATTTCGTCACGTTTTATTTTAGTTTCTAACATTTAAGAAAATGTGTACATTTTAAGACACAAGTCCGGCTCAAGACAAGGAACAAAAGACGTCATTCGTAAATATAATAAATTTACGATCTAAAAAATAATAATGAGACGCGTCGTAAATTTTTACAATACTTAAAACGATTAACGAACGCACGGTCAAACATTGACTCGCGAAACATCAAAAATAAATGGACTACATCAAGCTAATAGAGCTTGGTATGAAAACTTGTCAACATATCTGTTGGACAATGGGTTTCAAAGAGGGAAATTTGACAAGACCTTATTCATCAAAAGATACAAAGGTGATATTTTGCTAGTCCAAGTTTATGTGGATGATATAATCTTTAGTTCAACAAAGAAGGAGCTATGCAATGAATTTGAGATGTTGATGCATGAGAAATTTTAGATGAGTTTTATGAGAGAACTTGCATTCTTCTTGGGATTACAAGTGCAGCAGAAGAAGGATGGCATATTTATTAGTCAAGATAAATATGTTGATGAAATTTTAAAGAAATTTAGGTTTACAGAAGTCACGACTGCAAGACACTAATGGAAACTCAAAAGCCTCTACTCAAGGATGAAGATGGTGAAGAAGTAGACGTTCATATGTATAGGTAAATGATTGGTTCATTGATGTATCTTACATCTTCAAGATCTGACATCATTTTTGCAGTGTGTGCTTGTGCTAGATACCAAGTCAATCCAAAGGTTTTACATCTTCATGCTGTAAAAAGGATTTTTAGGTACTTAAAAGGTTAACCAAAATTGGGCATTTGGTATCCAAAAGATTCTCCTTTTGATTTGGTTGCATACACTGATAGTGATTATGCTAGAGCAAGCTTGGATAGGAAGTTTACAGCAGAAGCTTGTCAATTCCTTAGATGTAAATTAATATCATGGCAGTGCAAGAAACAGACAGTGGTTGCAAATTCCACAACAGAAGCTGAGTATGTGGCTGCTTCAAGTTGCTGTGGACAAGTGCTTTGGATTCAGAATCAACTACTTGATTATGGGTACAATTTTATGCATACCAAGATCTTTATTGACAATAACAGTACTATTTGCATAATTAAAAATCTTGTTTTTCATTCAAAAACAAAGCATATAGAGACCAGACATAATTTTATTAGAGATTGCAATGAAAAAAAATTGATTCAAATTGTCAAAATCCATACTAACAAGAATATTGCAGATTTGCTTACAAAAGCTTTTGATGTAAGTAGATTTCAATATTTGATTGTTAGTATTGGAATGATGAATCTTTAAAGTCTTTTATCTCTTTATGTTTTTGTAAAGTTTTGTATGAATTAGTACTATTATTCATGTCATTAAAAGTTTCTGCTGTTAAGTATAATTAATACTGCTGGTTATACTTAATACTGCTGAGTTACAACTGTTAGTTATACTTAATACTGCTAGGTATAATTAATACTGTGATAATTGTGAAAATTGCTATGGCTTGTGTTTTCTTGGTTTTTGGACTAACATTTTGCAGGAAAAGCAAAGAAAAGTGTTAAATTGATGATGGAAAAGCTGTTTAGAATGGAATTGGAGTTAATGCTGGTGACTCAAAGTTAATGCTGCTAGGCATAACTTACTACTGCTGGGTGAAAGTTAATGCTGTTGAGGGTATTTTCATAAATACTTTGATTAAGGGTTTCAATCGATCCTTTAATCAATTTTACTCTTTCAAATACTCTCTAACTACAAACCCTAACTCAATTTTATCATCCATTATCAAAACCCAACACAAATGGCGAATCTAAAGTTTGCGGATACTCATAACATGGTCGCATTTTTGTCTAAACCCGAAGAGAGTGATGGGTTTAAACAAATTGTGGATTTTTTGAATGCACACCCTATAAAGTATGCACTAACTGTTAATCCCATAATATATATTTCTTGTATCGAGCAGTTCTGGTCTACTGTCAAGGCCAAAACTATTAATGGGGAAGTACAGTTGCATGCCATAGTAGATGGCAAGAAGATAATCATCACTGAATCAACTGTTAGAAGAGATCTTCAACTAGAAGATGCAGAAGGTGTTGATTGTCTACCAAATTCTACCATCTTTGAACAACTTACACTGATGGGGTATGAGAAAATTTCACAAAAGCTAACTTTCTATAAGCCATTCTTTTCCCCACAATGGATATTTCTGATTCATACTATTCTACAATGTCTAAGTTCAAAGACTACTACATGGAATGAGTTTAGTAGTACTATGGCATCTGCAATTATTTGTTTGGCTACAAATCAGAAGTTTAACTTTTCAAAATACATTTTCGAAAGTATGATTAGAAACTTAGATAATTTGTCTGGCAAATTTTTTATGTATCCAAGGTTTGTACAAGTGTTTTTAGATCAACAACTTGATGGGCTGCCAAATCATAAGAGAATTTATATTGCACCCTCTCATACTAAAAAGATATTTGGAAATATAAGAAGGGTAGCCAAAGGTTTTTCTGGTAGAGTAACACCTTTATTTCAAACAATAGTGGTACAAAACCAATCACAATGGGTGAAGGTTTAGCAATTCCAACTGATCCCCATCATACACCCACTTTTATTCAACCATCTCCTCAACATTAAAAGACTCAAAAACCTAGGAAGACTAAAAGAAAGGACTCTTAGATACCTCACTCTAGTGATCCTAGTGAAAATGTTGCAGATGAGGCTGTCCATAAGGAGTTGGGTGACAGTTTGGTAAGGGCTGCCACTACTGCTTCTAGCGTAGAAGCAGAGTAGGACAGTGGTAACATAACTAAGACCCGATCCAAGGCAACACCTAATGAATCTAGTTCCCTAGGAACTACTTTAGGTGGTGGTCGTAGGTGCCAAGAAGCCATGGGGGATACTATTACTCAAACTAGGTTTGAGAATGTATCTAAACATTCTAATGATTCACTGCTCGCAAGAGGTAACACACTTCAAAGTGATGAGGATAGACTTAAACTTGATGAATTGATGGCACTATGTACCACTTTACAAAACAGGGTTCTTGATTTGGAGAAGACAAAGACCACTCAAGCTAATGAGATTGCTAGTTTGAAAAGGAGGGTCAAGAAGCTTGAAAAGAAAAATAGGTCAAGAACTCATAGGCTAAAGAGATTATACAAAGTTGGTTTGACAGCTAGGGTAGAATCCTCTGGAGATGAAGAAAGTTTGGGTGAGGATGCATCCAAACAGGGGAGGATTAATGCTATTAATGCAGATGAAGAAATTACCCTAGTTAGTGTTCAAGATGATGCTGACAAAGAGATGTTTGATGTGGATGCTTTAAATGGTGAGGAGGTGTTTGTTGCAGGGCAAAATGAAAATGTTGTTAAAGAAGTAGTTGATGTTGCTCAAGTTAGTACTACTGCAACAACTGTTACAATAACTACTGAAGAAATTACTTTGGCTCAAGCACTTGAAGCATTAAAAACTTCAAAACCCAAGGTGAAAGGGATTGTTTTTCAAGAGCCAGGTAAATCTACAACAACAACAACAATTTCTTCACAACAATCACAGGACAAAGGTAAAGGAATATTGATAAAACCTGTGGAGCCTATGAAGAAGAAAGATCTAATCAGGCTTGATGAAGAAGTTGCTTTAAAATTACAAGCTGAATTTGATGAAGAAGAAATACTTGTAAGAGAGAAAGCTGAAAAAGTAGAAGAAGCCAATATTGCCTTGATTGAAACATGGGATGATATACAGGCAAAGATTGATGCTGATCATCAATTGGCTGAAAGATTGCAAGCATAAGAACAAAAAGAGTTGTCTGTTGAAGAAAAGGCTACATTATTTCAACAACTCTTAGAGAAAAGAAGAAAGCATTTTGCAGCTGAAGAGAAAAGAAACAAACCACCAACAAAAGCTCAACAAAGAAAGATAATGTGTACTTACCTAAAGAACATGGAAGGATACAAGCTTAATGATTTGAAGTTAAATGAGTTTGATTCTATTCAAGAGATGTTTGACAGAGTATTCAAGAGATGTTTGACAGAGTATTCATGAGGGTAAATACATTTGAAGACTTTAGAACAGAGTTGGTGGAGGGCAAAGAAAAGAGAGCAGGAACTGAGCTAGCACAAGAGATTACAAAGAAGCAAAAGGTGGAAGATGACAAAGAAACAGCAGAGATTAAAAAGTTAATGGAATTCATTCCAGATGAAGAAGAAGTAGCAATTGATGCTATTCCTTTGGCTGTTAAGTCTTCAAGTATTGTTGACTGGAAGATTCGTAAAGAAGGAAGAAAAAGTTATTATCAAATAATAAGAGCTGATGTAAAGTCTCAAATGTACACGTTCTTTAGTCAAATGCTTAAAAGTTTTGACATGGGAGATTTAGAAGATCTGTACAAGTTGGTAAAAGCTAAATATAAGTCAACAAGACCAGTGGAAGACTTAGATTTGTTATTATAGGGTAATTTGAAAACAATGTTTGAACCACATGTAGAAGATGCAGTATGGAGGAATCAACAAGGATACAAAGTGTTAGAGTGGAAGTTGTATGACTGCTGTGAAGTACATTCCTTGATGATGCAACATGTGCATATTTAAATGTTGGTAGAGAAGAAGTATCCCCTTGCACCACTTACACTTCAATGATGTTGGAAAAAAGCTTAAGATTGATTATGAAAGTGAAATGGCTTATCAGCTTCTTAAATCTATCATAAAATAGCTTAAGAAGTAAAGAAGTGTTTGGAAGCATCCTCCTGGTGTTGATGAAGCTTTAAATGAAGAAACTTGATGATTTTGAAGAAGAATATCAAGTTTAGGGGAGGATTGTTGAGATTAAAAGTCTTCTTGTTGCTGTTAGAATTACTGCTGCTCAAGTTTATGTTAATACTGCTCTGATGAAGTTAGTGTTGCTCATGGACTTCGAAGAAAATATGCTAAGTGTTTACTACTGCTAGTATACAGTTAGTACTGCTAATATAAAGTTAAGACTGCTTAGTTAAAGTTAATGCTACTAGTGAAAGTTACTACTGCTAGTACAAAGACTGCTTAAAGTTAATGTTGCTAAAGAGTTACTACTACTCAAGAAAATATTCTAAGTAGTTAGTACTGCTAGTATTAAGTTAGTATTGTTTGTTAGTACTGCTTACTTGATATGTATTAGTTATTTATAGAAAAGATTTTATCCTAGGGAATAGAGTTTGATACATGTCAAAATCATCTTTTATCAATCTTAGTCGTATAATTCATAGCTTCAAGGTCATTGTAACCCTAATACTTTGAGAGTATTCATATTATTATCATTAATAATATTGGAACTTATTTATTTTAAATTACTGTTTCATTGATAATTCTTCTTAATATTAAAGATTAGATTCCGCATAATCTTTAATACATTCAAACAAAGCTTTTACTATAGTTGTGTTAGATTTATCTAATATAACTAATCCTTAAACAAGCTTAAGGAATTCGATCTATTGAAGCGGGATCAACAAATTCTAACAGGGATAGATAATGACATCTACTCCACAGTTGATGCTTGTCCAAATGCATGTAAAATGTGGAAAGCCATTGAAAGGTTGAAACAAGGTGAATCAATCAACGTTCAAGATCTTGAAACCAATTTATATTGGGAGTTTGGAAAATTCACATCATGAGATGGTGAATCACTTAAATCATATTACTCAAGGTTCTACAAGATGATGAATGAGCTGGTCAAAAATTAGTGTGATGTTACCAATCATCAAGTGAATGTTTAGTTCTTACTTTAATTACAACCAGAATGGCAAAGGTTTGTGACACTTGTTAAGCAGAGTCAAGAGCTAAAGACTGTCTCCTATCACAAACTCTATGACATTCTGAAGCAACACCAGACCGAAGTTAATGAGATAAGAGCTAAAAGACTAGCACGTACTGCTAATCCACTTGCACTTGTTGCTCAACAACAACTAGTTTACCATCCTTAAAACCATCCTACTCACTACACTCATAATTCCTCAACTGAATCACAACAAGCTGCTACCAGAAATAGAGGAAAAGAAATTGTCAACTCCTCTACACCCACTTATGATCAAGAACCTACTATGGTTGCTGAAGATGATAAAATTTTAAAGGATAAGGAGATTGATAAACTCATGGCTTTAATTTCTCTATCATTCAAGAAAATATACAAACCTACTAACAACAACCTCAGAACTTTATCAAACACCAGTAGAGCATATGAGGATAATACTTCAAGGATTAACAGAGGCACTAGGTATGATAATCAGAGGGTAGTTAATGTTGCTGGGGCTAGGGAGAATGTAGGTACACCAGTGGTGCAGCAGTCTGGGATTCAGTGTTATAGTTGCAAGGAATATGGGCATGTAGCAAGAGAATGTCAGAACATGCAAAGGATGCAGTTTATCACAAGGAGAAAATGCTATTGTGTAAGCAAGAGGAAGCTGGATTTCAGTTGATTGTAGAGCAAGCTGACTGAAGGGATGACACTGATGATGAACCAGAAGATCAGGAATTGGAAGCACATTATATGTACATGACACAGATTCAAGAGGTGACTCCAGATGCTGCTGACAATTCTAGACCCATCTTTAATGCTGAGCCATTGCAAAAGATACAAATTAATGATGATAACTATAATGTGTTTGCCATTGAAAATAAACAACCTGAGCAACCTGAATCTGTTAATGACACATATCTAGAGGAACAAGGTGACACTAACATCACTATTGATTCATTGGATATGTGTAATAATATAGAAACGGTTGACCACGATGATGATGATCTTACTAAAGAACGTGATTTGCTTGCTTCTTTAATTGAGGAACTAAAATGTGAAATTGATAACAGAAAAACCCGTAATAAATTTTTGGAAACATCAAACAAGGCTTTAGTTGATAAAATGAACGGTGAAATTAAGGATTTCAAAACCAAAAATAAAAGTTTAGAATCATTAAATAACCATTTTAAAGAAGCAAACAATCAACTGTCAAAGACTAATCAGTTGATGTTCAAAGACCTTAAGAAGTTCCAAGCTGAACTTGATAGATATCATGATGTGAATTATGCGTCAAAGGTGGAAATTGATTGTGCAAAAGCTAAAGGGGATTTAATGTCATACAAAATGGAATCTGAAAAGTCATCCAATGCATATACTTGAAGATAAATGATTTAAATCAAACAATTTCGGATATGAAAAAGGAGCTTTTTGCACATCAAGAAACCATCTCCATAATGTCACAAGAAAAAGAGGCTCAGATTAAGTTTTACAAAACTCGTGAGGACAATGAAATTGATAAGGTCATTGCTTTAGAAAACAAAGTCAAGGTTTTGGATGATATTGTATATAAAATCGGTCAATCAGTTCAAACAATGAATATGCTTAATCGTAATTGTAAAATGAGTTTTGCCAAACCTGAGTTCCTTAAGAAAGCTCAAAGAGCGAATCCTCGTCTGTATGATATAGGTTTCTATAATAATAATCTTGCTTTAATGTTAGCCCCTGAATTTGACGAAACCATTCGTCTTGCAAAAGAAAGTCGATCAAAATTAAGCGATTTAATCAGACCTTTTGATTATGACCAGTTGAATAATCTTTATGATTTGTTCTTTCCATAACGTGAAAAGTCGCCTGAATAACAATATTTTTCAAAGGAGTCAAAAATGTGTCATACATCTGCTAAGAATGAAAATTCCAAAGAGTCTTTTAATAAACAAACAACTTTGTTAGAAAAACGAATGGATGAATCCATTCTGTGGGATCAAAAGTATAAAAGCTCTAAAGAACTTTTCAAAATTAAAAAAAAGTGTTGACACGATTTTTGATGGAGTGGAACATTGCAAACAAACAATCGCGAAAAGAACATATTTTGGTCACATAGATCCATTCATTCAAAAGACAATTGAAGGAAATTTTTGTCCCCAAATTCGAAGAATCAATGCTGATTTAGAAAAATTTCACTTGTGTTTGAAAGAGGAAATGGTTGATGATTTGAGATACTTTAATTCTCTTGAACATGAAGTAGACTCTCTCAATTCTCAACTGGACACTCAAAAACACAGTTTTTAAATGAAATCGACCGACTTTTTAGGGAATATTACTATGCTGATCACTTGAATGCAATACTTGGTGTGTACACTAAAATGGATAAACTTACTAATTTGCAATGTGATTATCTGGAAGATTTGGAAAAATGTGAACGTCTTGAAAAAGAACTTTCAAATAGTAAAACAATGTCAAAGAGTTTTGAAGCACTTCAGAAACATGCGATTAATCTTAAACTTGCATTACAACAATGTAAAGAACAGATAAAAATGACATATCTTTCAAAGAAAATCAGTCAAATATATTTCTGAAAGAACGTGAACAGTATTTTGAAATTCAATACTTGAAAGCTCAATTACAAGACAAAGGAATTGCAATAAGTGAGTTGAAGAAACTCCTAGAAAAGATGAAAGGAAAATCTGTAGTAACTAAGTTTGAAAAATCATTGGTTATTCGACAACCAAATGTTTTTAAAAGTCAAAGACAATCAATTTTAGGTAAGCCATCTACTTTTTCAGATTCTCTTGCAAAGACAGATTTCTCAAATTCAAAGTCAATTACCACAAATAATGTGTCCAATGATTTTTTAAAACTAGTCACTGCACAGATTTTGCCTCAGAATGTGGTGTCAATTTCAAAGAACACAAATGTGATTGCTCCAGGGATGTATAAAGTGCACACAAAGACTAATCAAACTAGAACACCACAGTTTCCTCGAGACATTAGGAAAACTAACAAACGCGTATCTTTCTCTACAGGAGAAATTCCCACTACTTGTGTTAGCAGACCACATCTTAAGAGCAATCAACTGGAAGATAAAGTCATGCCTAACAATAGTCAAGGGAAGAAACAAGAAGTAGAAGAACATCGTAGGAATTTTAAGTTTTCAAATAATAAAATGTCTGTAACTGCGTGTAATGACAGTTTGAATGCTAAGACCTCGAATGTAAACTTTGTTTGTGTTACTTGTGGAAAATGTGTGCTAAATGAAAATCATGATATGTGTGTTCTTCACTATATTAATGGCATAAATTTTAGGACTAAAATGCCTATGGCTGTGCCTATTAATACTAGAGAACATAAACGAACAGTAAACCAATCTGTTGCAACACCCTTTAAGAGAATAGTTGCTTCATAATCAACTAACCAAAAACCTAGACACATAAAAAGGAAGCTATATGAGCATGTTAGTAAGACATGTAGTTGGTGGTATCCTAAATTTACACCATCTGGATACAAATGGAAACCTAAGTCCCCAATAGGAAATGTCAACACAAATGTTAGTATGCCTCTAGGAAATGCATCTAGAACTGCTAATATTTTGGAACCTATGACTCCTAGGTGTTCCACTGTGTCAAATACTCCATTGTCTTCTAATTCTTCTGCAGCTCGTAGAGATAATCCTATTCATCATCGAATCTGGGTGCTCAAAGCACATGACAGGAAATCTTAAGCTTCTAACTAATTTTGTGGAGAAATTTCTAGGTATGGTAAAGTTTGGGAATGATCAAATTGCACCAATTCTTCGTTATAGAGATTTGGTTCAAGGAAAAATCACTATCAAAAGGGTTTATTACATCGAAGGGCTGAATCATAATTTATTCTTTGTTGGTCAATTTTTGTAATGCGGATTTAGAAGTTGCTTTTCAAAAATCTAAATGTTACATCCGTAATTTGAAGGGAAATGATCTTCTCACAAGTTCTTGTGGCTCAGATCTGTATTCCATCACTCTTTAAGACACATCTACTCCCAATCCAATCTGCTTAATGGCTAAAGCTTCATCGTCATAAGCATGGTTATGGCATCGTTGTCTTTCTCATCTAAAATTCGACACCATCAACTTGCTTTCAAATAATGATATTATGATTGGTCTTCCAAAGTTAAAATTCATCAAAGATCATCTTTGTTCTCCTTGTGAGTTGGGGAAAGCCAAACGAAAGTCTTTTCACACAAAGACTACCCCAAGCTCAAAAAGACGGTTACAACTTCTACACATGGACTTATGTGGTCCTATGAGGGTAGAAAGTATTAATGGAAAGAAATATGTTCTCGTAATTGTTGATGACTACTCCGGATATACTTGGACTCACTTCTTGAGAGCCAAATATGAAACACCTGAAGTTCTCATTGATTTCCTCAAACTTGTCCAAAGAGGACTTCATGCTCAAGTTAGAACAGTTCAAAATAACAAAGGCACAGAATTCTTGAATAAAACTCTTCATGCATACTTTGCTCAAGAAAGAATTGAACACCAAACGTCAACTGCTCAAACACTAAACAAAATGGCATTGTCGAAAGATGGAACCATACTCTTGTTGAGGCTGCTTGAACAATGTTAAGTGCCGCTAAAGTTCATTTGTTCTTCTAGGCTGAAGCAATTGCAACAGCATGTTTTACACAAAACCGTTCACTCATAATTCCTCGACATAAGAAAACACCTTACCACATCATCAATGGTCGGAAACCATCTGTTAAGTTCTTTCACATTTTTGGCTCTCTTTCCTACATCGTTAGAGACGGTGAAAATCTTGACAAAATGAAGGAAAAAGGTGATGCATGTATTTTTGTAGGGTACTCTACTCAATCAAGAGCATATCGGGTATATAACAAGAGAACAAGAGTGATAGTCGAAACCATTCATGTTAACTTGGACGAATTGCCTCAAATGGCATCAGATCACATTAGTTCTGACCCCGTTCCACAATGTCCGACAACGGCACTTGAACATGACAGTTTAAGTCCTGGTCCCTAACATCAAGAAAATGTTCCTCAGGAAGCTGAGACAGTAACAACATCAAATGAGCTGGATTTGCTATTTAGCCTCATGTTCAATGAATTACTATATGGAACTACTCAAGTTGTGTCAAAGTCTTCCGCTATAACTACTACTGTTACACCTAATAAACGTCAACAACAACAACACACAACTCCATCTACTTCAACAACCGTTGCTGCCGATACACCTCCATTGAACATTCAAACAACACCTGACACTACAAGACAAGCACCAACTCAAGCACCAACTGTCACGGCTACTGAGAACATTAATCAAGCAAAAACCAATAAAGAAAATGTACATGTTGAAGAAGATAAATTTATTAACATCTTTAGTACACCGGTACAAGAACAAGGGGAGACATCGTCTCGTCATGTTGATTCGTTAAACATGTATACATTCTATCAACGACACCCTTCTAAACATCGTTCGACGAAAGATCATCCGTTAGAACAAGTCATTGGAAATCCTTCTCAATCAATTAGAATAAGACGTCGGCTAGAAACGGATGGCGAGATATGTATGTTTGCACTTAGCGTGAGTCGAGCCGAATTAAAGAACATCAAATAATCTATGGCTGATTTTGCATGGATTGAAGCGATGTAGGAAGAACTTCACTAGTTTGATTGATTAGATGTATGGGAATTAGTCAACAGACCACTCTGTAAAAATGTCATTAATATTAAGTGGATCTAGAAAAATAAACGTGATGAGGAAAATACTATAAATCGCAACAAATCTCGTCTTGTAGCTAAGGGATACACTCAAAAGGAAGGAATTGATTTCGAATAGTCATTTTCACCAGTTGCTCGGTTGGAAGTTGTCCTGTTATTCGTTGCGTAGCTACACACAAATCAGTTCCAGTAACCAATGGACTTCAAGACAACATTTCTTTACGGTCCCTAAGGAAAAGTGAACGTATCCAGCCCAGATGATTCATAAACCCATATCATCCTGACCAAGTCTACCGTCTCAAAAAGGCATTATATGGACTTAAACAAGCTCCAAGAGCGTGGTACGATGAACTCTCCAACTTCCTGGTATCAAAAGATACTTTCCGAAAAGGTGCTATAGATCCAACGCTATTCATTAAATAAACATAGGGAAGGACAATATTGCTTGTGGCAAATTTACGTTAGACATTTATTTGGTTCTAACTAAACGAACCCAAAACTTTCAAAACGATTTGAAAAACTAATGCACAACAAGTTTGAAATGTCTATGATGGAGGAGCTGAAATTCTTTTTAGGAATTTAGATCCACCAATCCCCTTGTGGAATCTTTATAAACCAAGCTAAATATGCTACAAAGAGATACTTAAAAAGCATGGAATGGACCTCATGTGACAGCATTGGTACTCGTAATGAGCTACGAAACACCCTAGAGGTTTTGACTTGAGTGGTAACTCGCCGGTCGACCAAACAAATACCAATATGGTCAGAAGCACTCATGTACCTAAAAACAAGTAAACCAGATATTGTACATGCAGCAAACATGTTATTATGCTCGCTATCAGCAAAACCGACTTAGAAACATCTCATTGCGATTAAGCGGATCTTTCGGTACTTAACTAACCATTAACATGGCACTAGTATCTAAGGGACACCGCACCGGTTTCAACTACTGCTTTTTTTAGTATTCGGATCACGCGGGTTGTCTCAAAAGAAAAAAACTCGATTCCACTTAATAGTACCTCTGGTGGCATACAAATTCCTCGATGGAATAAGTTAGTCAGCTGGTCGTCCAAGAAGCAGGACTGCACTTCAATGTCTTCAGTTAAGCCAAAGAAGTATGTGTCCTTTATCTGCGTGCTCGCTCAAGTTCTATGGTTGAGAACTCAGCTCACAGATTATGGCTTTCACTTTGATAAAATACCTATGTATTGTCACTCAAAGGCAGCCATAGCCATCTCGTGCAATCCAGTCCAGCATTCCCCTACCAAGCACATCGATGTTAGATATCACTTCATAAAGGAACAGGTTGAAAAGGGTATTGTTAAATTATTCTTTGTCAGAACTGAACATGTTTACTAAAGCCTCACTCGAAGATAGGTTTAAGTATCTCGTCAAATGACTCAATATGAGATGTTTGACTCTAGAAGAACTGGAGGTGCTGGCAAATGAATCTGCTTGATCTATCAAACATCGAATTTGTAAATATTTTTATTTTTATTTTTATTTTGATTTATAAATATTTTTGAAAAAGAAAATACAAAAATATAAAACCAACAAAAAAATAGAAAAATATAAAATCTATAAAAACAAAAAATAAAATCAAAAAATTTTCAAAAATACCAAAAAGAATCTTCTCAACATGTCTCTTGGAATCAATAACATTTACGTACCTAGAAATGTTGATTAACATCGACACGGGTGTGTAAATAAGGTTCGACCAAGAGTTTCAAATGCTTTCAAAACATGTCATTTCTAAATTTTCTTTATGACTTATGTACACATCAGTGCATAACTCAGACCCAAATGTAATAGGGAGGTGTACACTTCAGTGCGCTTACTCTTTAAATAGAAGAGAAGTCTTCTATTATGTGTTTTCAAAACCGTTGAACACACTTTTTCAAAAAGAACTTTTCATGTCAAATTGTTCACAATATAATTTGTGTTGTCTTTCCATAACAAGTGGTATTTGTTAAATTATGTGTTCAACACTTCCTTCCTCAAATAAGTTTTAAAAAGCATGGTACTTACAATGTCATTTTATGTGGATCAATTTCTAAGGGAGAGCTTTTAAAACAAAATCCTTTTAATGTTTTGAGTACATCTCATAAATGTCAATTTTATGTATCCAAACACATTTCGTGAAATTAAAATGTGGAAATTATAATGTCAATTAATAATATACATTGTTCACTAAGGCATCTCACTCCGTCTTCAACATTGTGTGGTGACATATCATTTTTTCATTCCAATGTCAAGTTTTTAATGAATCTTGGTATCCCACATATACTGTTGAAGGGGAGCAATCTAAAAAATGAATTCATGCAATATTGTGGTATAATTTTTCTCCCCATGAAAATTTTCATGTCATAAATTTTAATCAATCAATATTTCAAATACTAAATGTTTTATTATTTAAAATAAGAGAAGAAAATGTGATTAAAATGTGATATAGAAGAATGTGATCTTTAAGACTCTAAGTGCAACTATTTCCTTCATGTGCAAAATAATTTCGAATCTTGGTGTACATGTGTAGGGGGAGTATTTCAAAATGTCAGAAAAAGGTTTTTATGGTTCGATCTCTATACCCAACAACCAATTAATCTCACGATCAATGAAGTCATAAGGTGGTTAAGGTTAGGTATAAGTCCTATGATCCAACCAGAACCAAGGGGATCTACCCAAGGACACTCCATAGTTAGAAATAGCAGTCCTTAGGTATGATTGGAGATTAATGTGAATAAGGGAAGAATGCCGACTAAGATTGAGCTAACACTGGAACAATCATAACAAGGTGTTAGTAATGACGTCTTGGTAAGCATTGAAGGGGTTGAAGAATGAAAAAGAAATGTATGGATAAAGGGTGAAAACAAATCAGCCCTCCAAACACAACTTAGGCAGAAACCGGGTCAATACATAATCTATCAAAATCACAATGATGATTGTTGATATTGAAGAAAGTCGTCATGGACCCAGTGATGCAATGCACAACCCTTCCCAGCCATTCGAGTTTCTCTCAAAAGAAACTTGTCTCATTTGTCACGGAGATACACACGTTATCTATTGACATCTCACTCCGAGATTGTTGATATTGAATAGGTGGTAGTCTGCTCCAGCCTCCAATTACAAAAATCAAAATGCACAAATCGAGTCTAGAGCCCAAAAGAGATCAAATTATAAATCTCATTAGGACACAATGTCAAAATACACTTGTTGAATACCATAAAGTTCACAAGTTGTAACAAAGAGTCCTACGCATTATCCTTGAGATCTTTCCAGAACATCCGAGTGATACTTAAGTATTCACAGTGAAGATGGAAATCCTGCTTGAGCCAACATCAAACAAGCTCTTGGTAGGTGACTTGCACGATTCTATATGAATCAAACTTATGTCAACTGCAAAGAAATGATGGTGGAATTCTATGTGAATCAAACTTGTTCTAGTAAAATGAATTGACGACTTAATCAGAAAGATAGTAACTATCTGATTCAATATTACCGTGTTGACTGCTTTGAGACGATCCGGTAACGAGAATGGCTAGTATAGCTGCGAAACCCTATCAATAAGATTCATATGAATTCTATCTGATCACAGGCAGTATTTATACTGATTAACGGGGAACCATGGTTATTGCAACCGTATTTAACAAAGTGACAAAGACACTTTTGTCCATATCTGTTGTTTATCACTAACCTTTTAAATGCAGATTCAATCGTCGGTGTTGCAACCATGTACCATCGAAGTCGGATTCATTACCACATACTCATACTCGAGCTCTAATAGTCAAATCATTTAGCATCAAGATTGTTGATCCTAAACTTCCTCAAAGATCTTCAAAGTCAAATCAAGAATCGCATTTTTGGGGAGATTGTTAGCCTTATGTTCATATAAGTCAAACAAGAATGCAACAAGTATGAGTATGTCGGTCAAGATCACAAGTTGATCAAGAAAGTCAAATCAAGATGATTCAAATCAAGGAGATGATGCAAGATAAAGTTCTCAAGAACTCAAAGTCAAAAGATAAAGGCTCAAGATCAAGATCACAAAGCATGAATGAACAAAGCCATTACAAACAAGAAAAGATAAAGACAAAACCAAAGAAGGCAAAGCTCAAACGTCATATCTTCAACATTGGGGAAGATAAAGTCAAATCAAGATAACCTCCATTAAGAACGTCAACGTTGGGGAGATCAAAGAAGACCTCAACATTGGGGGAGATTGTTAGCCTTAATTTTATATAAGTCAAACAAGAATGTTGTTGGTCTTATTAGTCAAAGAAATTCTTGTAATGTAATAGGCTAGTCGGGTATTAACGGGCTTGGATTGTAATCTAATATTGTCTATGTTTCAGGCTTAAAGCCTAAGATAAACCAAGCTCGGCCCGAGAAAAAAGTCCATACACTTCATATGGGTATCAGACTATAAATAGGACCCTCTCCACACATGGAGAGGGTGTTGGTTTCCATTTGCTTTCATTTTGTATGTGTGTGTAATCATACACCACTTTCTCTTTCTCTCTAATCTAATCTTTCTCTCTTGTTTCTCTCTTTACGTTCTCTCTCTATTTTTCTATTGCTTATTGGTATGGCTTATTGGTGTGATATGGGTTAAGTTTTGGGATAACATAATTATTAACTTTTCATATTTTATTTTTATTGGTTATGTAAAGCATTTACGTTTCGCAATAAATTATATTTATGCATGCATGGAAGCACCAATACCCATCTATACTAAAACAAATACCCACTTTTATACCCAATACACAAAATTATATCATTTCTACCTTATCAACCCATATTAGTCGTCCCCTTAATAAACATATAACTAATAAACATTAATCCTCCACTAAAGTCACTTCTAATTAATCCCTACCTTTCTTTTAACCACCAAGTAATCCATCACTTCTTTAACCATGGGATAACCAAGCCCACCTTGTCCTTCCTTGCTTCTTAGCTGTGGCCTCTTCCTAGGGAGGAGGAGAGCACTTGTACTCTTTGTCCTTAAACCACTACTAGTCCATTGTTTTGTGTAGAGGTTTACTAAATACTTGCATTATAAAAGGAAGACTATTGTAAGACTTATACACATACATTTCACTTACAAGAAAAATCATAAACTCTTCCTTTCTTATTAAAAACCTACGGTCAAAATTGGTAGTAAGAAAGTTCCATAGTTTTTGTTCTAGCAAGATTACAAGCATACAAGTGTGTTTAGGTTTGATATCTAAGATATATCAAGGGTATTTCAAAGCTAGGGTTTCATAAAATCAAGGGTTACTAGAAGAAGAAATTGGGTTTTATAAAAGGATTTTGGGTTGAAGAACTAGGGTTTGATTTGTGTTCACATCTTCATTCACTCACATAAGATCTAACATAAACCCTACACTTTCATAAGCATTTTATTTTCATACATATATATTTATTATATTGTTTAATCACCATCAAGTATTTATTTTATAAAGGTTATAAAATAAAACAAGTTTATACAAAATTAAAAAATACATATTCATGATGAAAAGGTGTTTAAAATATGTTTGAATGCAAAAACATATTTTATTTGATAGATTACAAGTGCTGGATAATTTATATAGTTAATTAAGAATTAATTATTACAAATTTATTTATTTAGTTTTATAAATAAATAATTATTGTAGATATTTTATTTGGACATATTGGACATAAATTAGGGGACTTAAAGTATACTAATGATGTGGTATTAGTTAATTTAAAAGACTTGCACTAAATAAAGTTATAAAAATAATTTTTATAACATATATATTCGAACAGGATGTTTATTCTGTAAAGATACGAATTTTTATAAAATATATAAACTTCGTATATAAATAGTACATTTCAACACGATTCCGAATATATAAGAAATTTGAAAAACGGAGCTATAACGTAGATATGAATTTTGCAAGATTTTGATAATTAAATGTATAAAAATATTTTTATACAAAAATAGTTTATATAAACTGTTTCGGTATAGATTTTTATTAAAATATTTTGATAGATCATCTCGGTACGATTTCGTACATATAAAGAACGCGAAAAACGAAGTTAAAATGAGAAAGTTATGAATTTTTAAAAATTTCAAAAACTATATACTTTTTCACAGCTTTTATAAAACTGTGAAAAAACTGCACGAAAACTGTGAACATTGAAATCGGTGTTTTTGAGGGCTTACGGGTCCAATTCGGCCAAAGTATAAAACTACAAACTTGTTCGGAATGATGTTTTACTGTAAATATCATGTTTTCAAAGCTTAAAGTGTATAAATTGTGAACTAGACATCATGAAAATTAGTAAACTTTTATATAAAATATTCTGCACTTTTTATAAACACAATGGTTGCTGTTAAAAATATAAATTGAGGTTTTCGAGTGTTTTCGGGTCCGTTTGGGCTATATAAACATTAAGAAATAATGTAGTAACACTTATATAATATTTATAAATGTTTTGAACTTTATAAATATTATTCTGCAAAACAATAAAACTATATATATAACATCATTATATAGAAAATAAAAATGCTAAATCAAGCAAAATGATTTTAAATGATTTCCTAAGTTATAAGAAATTATTTCGGAAGTACATACTTGGTCACTTATTCTCAAACGTTGTTTCAACACTTATAAACTAAACAAAACTATTATGTGGTGATATAACTTGATATGTACATTGTGTATTTATTTTAAATACATACACTTATACGACCTATAATTAATTAGGTTGCATTTCGGCTATTTGTGATGTCATTCTTTGTTGATTTTTGCTACATTCGATGCCTTCATTTGAGATGAGTTTCATGGCCCATATTTTACTTGTTTTGAACTATTTTGGGGGAGAAATACATACGCATTACAAAATCGCTTACATACTTGTTCTCATAACTTATTTACAAGCTCATTTACAAACTCGTTTACATACTCATTACAAACTCTTTACATACTCATTTACATATCTCGCGGTGGGATACATTACTTGTTTTCACTTATGGACGCAATAACTTTACTTTCATTCAAATGATTACAGATTAGCTTAAGTGGCATGAACTGTTAATTACAATGGGGTAAGCGTGAATGTTATAAAATAGATCTATTTGGGGTTGACACCCCCGTTCGAGTGAGTAGCGCTCACTAGTTTGACGAATTGAACTAACGAACGTTATATCATGTCAGAAACATTGAACTACTTACACATGAACACTTACAGTGCGTGAAAAGATTGGCATACAATACAAGTCGGAACCGCGGTGTCATGAACTTAGTGTAATCGTAATCACTCTTTTAGATATTGCATACTAGGCAATACACACTTTATGAAATCTTTGATCCAACACTTATACTTACATTTTTGTAACTATTATATCAAGATAAAATGGTCATACCCACTTTACAGATCTTTAATTTTAAACATTCATACTTACATTTTCATGACTATTGTACGGGTTACAATGGTCATACATACTTTACAAATCTTTGATCCAACATTTATACTTATAAAAACCTATGAACTCACCAACTTTATGTTGACACTTTTAAGCATGTATTTTTTTAGGTGAACAAACTACTTAACTTAACTGGCGTGCATTGGAGTCTAAACTTTACAAGATTACATTTATGGATTTCTCCTTACATTCAAACTATCAAATCTCGTTGTGTTATATTCAGTCTTTCATTTTGATTGAAATTTTAGGACAAATGTATATTTCAATTAAATCAACGAGATTGCTTTTCAAAAGACTCATTTAGAGGTCGTTCTCTCATATCTTGTGCAATGGTATTATGAATTAATGCTCTCGGACATACTTTCCGCTGCGGCCTAGTTTGGGGGTGTTACACCCAAAAGGCACTTGATTCTGATCCTAGCAATCTTGAGCTTCGGGAAGAGGAGGCGGCCTATCTCTAAGATTTTAATGATGCTCTTATTATGCAAGAAAGAATTCTCGTGCAAAAGGCTAAGTTGGAGTGGCTCCAACTTGGTGATTCTAATACTGCTTATTTCTATAAAGTGGTTAAAAGCCAAGTGGCTAGGAACATATTGATAGTGTTACTACTTCTAATGGTGTTTGTGTGGATGGTGATCAAGTTCCCATGGCCTTCATCGATCATTACACTGCTTTTCTTGGCCAACAAGGAGCCACATCTCACTTTAACTCTACTAATTGATGTTTAATTTTAATACGCATAATAATCTCCAAAGTATAGAAAAATCCAAAATTACCCTTGAGGACAAAAGTAGTAGGAAAAATCTTACAAAAATACTACACGTTTAACCGGTAAGTGATTACCGGGTCATTTTCCGAAAGACTTATGAAATTGAGACCTCGTTTGTTATTTCGACAATGACTTGAATTGGTTCAAAGATGATTTGTTTTCTAAAATCCTAATAGTGAGCAAATAAAGGGACAATTAAACCTAACTATAAAAAAATGATAACGGGAGATAAAGTAAACACGACAAATAAGCTAGAACACCAAAATTAAACCCTAAATACTTTTCTAAACTTTTTCTAATCCTAAATAACTATTTTAAAAAGAAAATGATAAGGAAATTCTAAAACGAGAATGGTTAAAGCTTAAAAATGAAGAAAACAAGAACGGGTATCAAATCCCGTTCTTTAAAAAGTGAATTTTCAAAATATTAACCCTACGGAAGTAAATTTCAACCTAAACCTAGAATATGATAAAAGAAAATTTTATAAAAAATGAAAATTATTTTTTTGATTATTTTTCTATTTTTTATGATTTTTTAAAGATTTAAAAAAAATAAAGTTATTAAAATATAAAAGTGTAAAATAAAAATCCTAGAAAAATTCTAAAAATAGCTCAACATGAAGGGAATATAGGAAAAATGTAAACACAGGAAGTGCTCAAGCGAATAAGCTCAAATAAGCCTAATAAGCACTCGAAGTGCTTATCTATACTATAACTCAAAAATAGGGTAAAAGAATTGAATGTGTAAACCTGGACATAAAAGTCCCAAGGGCACGTTGGTGATGGGTGTATGTGTTAAGGCTTATAAAAGGGTTGAGGCTAAGTTGAGGTCGGGGGTTCGAGTCTTGCTCACCCCCGATTTCCTTAGTTTCCCCTTTTTACGTTTTGCAAAAATTTTTGAAAACAAAGATACTTTTGTGAAAACAACTTTTTTTTTAAATCTCTAATAAGCTATGTGAGTCCCTAAATGAATAGATCTTTGTAGCCTATAACGGATAATAGCCAAACTGTATAAATACAACTGACTATATAGAAACACTGATTATGAATACTATATGTTGATGCGGAATCTCAACACAAGTACTAAGAAAAACAATGTATAACTGAATAACAACTTCTATTAATCTGCTTTTAACTATTACAGATTACTAACTATTTGAGATATGATATTGCTATGAGATATCTTGAGGACGTATATCTAACTATGCCCAAGGGGATCCTTTTATAAACCAAGGATACACCCTAACAGAACAGGCTTACAAAACGCATACTTATCTTTTCCTAAGATATCTCATGTTCATCTCATAAACGGTACTAACTAATCGATCAGTACTTACATTTTGTACTGTCGGTACTAACTATAACTAACAGTACTAACTATTTGTACTGTCAGTACTAACTTACTAAAACATAAATCCTAACAATCCTCCCTTAAACATGAATGTTGAACTTGTTTGACTTCATGTTTCTTTA